>JAAEAF010001450.1:0-147361 GCA_011037195.1 Triatoma infestans | reverse complement strand
AAATACTTCAGAATGAGCCAATATGAGTTTCAAACCATTGTAACCAAAAATTTCTCCCGTAATAACTAAACAAAACACCAAGTTTATAACGTCGTTATAACGTTAGCGCTCCAGCTAACAGTGGCTCTCTTTATTTTAATTATAAAAAAACTTTTTCAATCGGTGCTAATGGCAATAGTTGATCACGATTATAAGTTTACATGTGTAGATGGCCGGTTCTTTTGGGAAAAATAATGACGGCGGAATCTTCTGTAAGTCAACAATAGGAAAAGCTCTAGCCGGCAAATACTCTGAATGTTCCAGAAGAAAAATATTCACTAACAACACAGACACACACCAGCACAGACAAATTAATTTATACTAAGCGTTCCCAATGCTACAGACATGTGCCCAGACAACTGCCAGCACAGTTCAAATATTCTTAACGACAATATTGGCCGTTGCTGTCGCGAGTCTGTACGTACACGTTACATTCAATGTCTGTAGAAATGCATTCAATACTCATATAGATAATATAGGTAACAATTTTTTTGTATGTCTTTGCTGGTACGTGCTGGACACGCTACGTGTTGGTATATGTGAATGGTGCTTTTTATACGTAGTTAGTTCAGTGTTTTTTGATACGCTTTACTGGACCAAAATATGTAATCACATCTCTACCTGTCAAGCTTAGTAAGTAGGTACTTATTCTCCTACTAACCTCGGTATTTATGTTAGCACAAATATGTAAAATTTGAGCATAAGAAAATTTGTCATTTAGGAGTAAAGGAAAGTCGTATGTGTGTTTTACACCTGATTTTTTTTTTTGTGTCCTTATGAATCACTTAACAGATACAAAGGACCATAGCTGTTGTGCATCTTACAAATAAATAAATAAAGAAAGAAAGATAGAAATTTATTAATATTTATCTCTTCTTAGACGTAAATTTGGTTTCGAAAACTAAAATTTAAACTTTTATAAATATTACAACTTGTAATATCACTTATGTTTAGCCGGGCTAATATTAACACATATACAATTTTCATCAGTGAAAAAATACGACTTTAGCGGCCTCTACACGGTCAATAAATATTCTCAATATCAGTATTGACAATATAACCATTAATACTCGTGCTAACCAGTTTCAATATTTCATTACCTTACACGATCAATGTTATTGTCAATACTTTTGTCAATAACTGTGCTCATTAGTTACTACTTCTGCCACTAGGAGAGCGAATTTACGTGTTTGTACTCGTTATTTTGTTGGCTTTTTTTACCTTAAAAAATGAATAATCTTACAAAAGCTTGGCTTAGCCATTATTTTGGCGTTTGGCACTACTCATAAAGTCCTTTAACATATTATAATAGTATCGCTTTTGTTTTGTACAGGTTAGTTTCAACGTTGTATAAAACTATTGAACTGAGTATTGATGGAAATATTAGCGCCACCCTTACACGGTCAATAATATTGTCAATATTCCCTCCAATTCTCAGTATTGATACACGAAAATCAGAAAATCTGAATTTCATCAATGCTCTTGTCAATACCGACCATCAATACAATTTTTTCACCTTACATGGTCAATATTATTGTCAATATTCTAAAGTATTGTCAATATTATTGACCGTGTAGAGGCCGCGTTTCACGTACTGTAACTAATACAATCATATATAAAATGATAAATTTTCTTAAAACTCCAAATTTCACTCAATTATCCTAAAATAAATATTAAGGGATGATGTAAGGAACAAGTACCTACCAAGATAGTTTGGGATATCAATGTAGTCTAGAAGAGAGCGCCAATAACATTGAACCATCCCTTTATAACATTTGAAATTTAACCCACAAAATTCCGCAAAACTACACCTAAAATAATTTTTTTTTGAAAAATGTAAATAAAATATATCAATATAAATGTTATGATTTTCCTGGCTGTGTTGAGGAAATGAGCCATTTTACAGCCTTATTTTCTTTTTTTATTATGTATTATACATATAGTTTCTCCCAACGTTTCGACATTTCACATGCCATTATCACAGGATTAACACGTTTTTTTATCTGAAATTTTTACAAAGTGTACAAAGCATATGAACATAGAAAAATTGTATATTGATTAAAATAATTGCGGATCAATATATAATTTTTCTATATAATCATATGCTTTGTACACTTTGTAAAAATTTCAGATAAGAAACGTGTTAATCCTGTGATAATGGCATGTAAAATGTCGAAACGTTAGGAGAAACTATATTATAATACATAATAAAAAGAAAATAAAGCTGTAAAGTGGTTCATTTACTCAACACACCCAAGAAAATCATAACATTTATAAAAGGAAATAAATAGCCAATAAATAACCTTAACGCATTCCATATATCAATATTTGTATGTACGCAGTTAGCATGGAAGTATAAAGGAAAAAGTTAAAGTATTTTTGAGAAAATTAAACAAAAAAAACCTAACGAGTAAAGTCGCACTTCCGGTTAATCGATTGTGTCCAAATTTGGAATTCTACCAAAGTGTCTAGTGTAAATTAATAGTACATAAGTTTCAGAACCACACATTATACAGAATATGGGTTCACAAAATTTTTAATCTATCAATTTTGTAATAATACAATTTAATTACCTGCGTATGAAGATAATGTATCATAAATTTTGATAACAGATTGTATCCGAGTTTGTTATCACTTGATTGTGAAACAATATTTAGTAAGGCTGGTAACAATGGGCTTAAATCTAAATTAGAATTGTATGAATTATCTTCATCCGGCTTATTTTCATTACTGTCACCAGGTTTTTCATCCTCTTCATTGACTGATACTACATCATTGAAAAAACAAATGAACAAAAAAAAAAAATGTTGCGTCAAGGCATTTTACACCCAACATAAACAATTCAACAATACTTACAATTAATAAAATCATCAAGAGATATCTGTCCACCCTCCATACTTTCCATAGTGTCTTCTTGTGATAAAAGTATCGCATTATATATTTCATGCCTGTACTCATTAGCATATTTTAATGCTTCTAAAAGTAAAGATCCAATGTCCGGTGTGATATCAGATAAGAGATGTATCCATAAATTCAATTCAAACGGTGCATTAACAAATAATCCTGTATTTGCTAAGATTTCTTTTATTAGTTCTATAGCTAGATTTTTACAATCATCTTCTTTTTCGTAGGCTAAGTGAAATATATCTTCTAAATATTCTATATAACCGTCCTAAAATGATCGGTAAATAGTTTAGAATAAATTGAAATTCACTTCAAATATGACAATAATAAATTAATTATTCATTAAATGAATTAAAGATTATTAGACTAACAATATAAAGATTATTTGAACAATTTATATTTCCAACATTATCAGAATAACTTCAGTACTTGTTATTCTAAAGTAATGAGATCAAGTTTTCATCAATAAAATCACCTAGAGATATCTTCCTTTCGGGCATTTCAAAATGGCGATCACAATACTTGGGAGTCTGAAAACTCAGATCAGAGAAAGTGAAAATCAGTAGCTTATAATTGGAGTCAAAAGAAACCTACAATGTCTTTTATCCACATTAATAACAATAAGCGTATAAATTCCGTAGACTTAGCTGTTTTCCTATAAAAGAGGCATCACTCCAATCAACAAAGGCATTGTTGATGGAGCAAATGCAAACTTTAATTTGCAGTTAAACAGTACACATCTGAACTGCATCCTAAAGGATTTAATAGGATACTAGTCCGTGTACAGATTATTTGGTTCCCCGATTTCTCTAAGAAGCGAATTCTTGCAGCATGTTTGCATCATTTGTTGGACATCTTTTACTTATGTTACTAAGGAATTTACTATAATAAGAAAATAACTTTGTCACTACAACTGCCGTATGTAATATGAGGACACTTGATGTGACCTGGTTTTAATAATATCCATATTTTTATCTATGTTTCATTGATTTCGTTGACTCAGACATAGATCTATGTCGTAGATCGATTATTGAAAATTGGTTTCTTGTTTAATTGTCACACTTATAATTATTTACCTTACAAACTTCCAAACATCATTCAATTCTTTCATTTTGTCCAGAGTGAAATTAACGGTAGTCAGTTAGTTAACCGTCAAAATTATTCGCAACTTTTCCCATTACACTGGTACTTGGAAAATCTCTCAGTTAATCCCAGTATTTCGCTTGCACGTAGAAGATCTTTGATATAATATAGAGTAAAATATATAGAACTCAGACGGAATAGGGGCGGCTGGCTAGTTCGTATTCTCAAACTGATTTACATCCCTTTATAATTAGGATGACTAAACTTCTTCATGAATAGCCTTCCTGGATTATGTGACCACAAAATAAATTAAACTTATTTTAAATTAAGATAAGACATCTATAATAAATACCGATTCAAATGAGGGAGAGAGTTCCATCCGAATTGACAGTTACTCTTTCATAAGTAGTAACTGGAGATTTCAAAACTAAAGGGTGATCATGTTTTAGGTGATCTGTGAAAAGTAGCAGCTAGTAAAGATACGACTTATGCCTAGGTAAACATAATAACCTAGGCAGGAGGAACAAAGTTACCCTTTGGTGGGTGCCGGGGCATGTTGGTATTGAAGGGAATGAGATGGCATACGCCCTGGCCAAGATAGGCGCTACGACCTCGCTTCTAGAGCCGGAACCTTTTTGTAGGGTCAGCGACCAGTTTCTGTTGGAGGAACTTAGGTAGGAGGAGGAGACGAGATTTCAACTCTGGTACTCCCTCCCCAGTTTGCGGCAGGCCAAGATCTGCTTGGGAAATTATAACCAACGGAGATCGAAGGCCTGCATCAGATTGAGCATTCTTACCGGTTTCCTCACGGGGCTTTGCCGACTTAGAAGACACCTGGTGAAGCTGGGTTTGGAAAGTGATAGCTCATGCAGATTCTGTGGGGAGCTGGAGGAAACTCCATTACATCTCCTAACAGACTGCGAGGCTGCCACTCAGAGAAGATTCAAGAACCTGGGTAGCTAACAGGTGGAGGAGGGGGATATACCCTCTCTAGAGCCTGTCAGGGTATTGGGATTCCTCAGGGATCTCAACCTGATGGAGGTTTTGTAGAACGAATGTTCAGAGAAGGATATCTGTTCGGGTGCTGTGGGCAATAGCCTGCGGCATCTAGGGGGCATAGCACAATAGATCGAAAAGGGTCGCAGTGCATTGCCCCCCCTTCAAAAAAAAAGAGATAATATTGCTGCAAGAATTCCCCAATGATAGAGAACAAGATAGAGGTAAGGAGAGCCTTACACTGTAATCACTCACGCTACAGCTGGAGGTAGTTGCTCAAAATGAGAGACAAATAGTGGTGAAGTATTGAGGAGATCGCTCTGCTCAGCACTGTGTTATATACTTATCAACCTTATTGTTAATAGAAAGAATAAGGTAATACAGCTTGAAATAGAAGATATTAACATTTGATATGAAGGCATTAACATTTACAACATCGATACCAATAATCTTACCCCTCACACGGGGTTGCCCCACAACCGTTTGCGCAAAGTTCACCACAGCTAAACTCTATCTATCCACTACACACACTATCCAGAATTCTAACAGTCAATACATAAAATAAAGTAAAGATCTGAGTACACACTTCAATTTGGCATCATTTAACTATTGCAGCATCTTGAACAAACGATTATATACGATATCGAATACAGTAGAAGCATTAATAAATAGATCTAGAAGCTGTGGATTTGCCGCTATAGCCAAGGAGGAATTTGACTTGAGAATCGGAAGAAAGAGGTCCTTTCAGTTTTTCTTGCAGAGCTGGTATGCATAATCTTTTAAAATATAAAGATTATTATAAGAATTAGAAACAACTCATTTACTTACTTTAGTTTCTGCTTCAGGATTCAATAGCATTTCTAGTTTTATTAGTTTCAATATCAACATGCACTTCTCATGATCCAACTCTTTCTGTTCAAATGCTTCTTTATTCTTCCGTACCATTTTTATGCAGTCTTTATTGTATCTATATAAATAAATATAAAAAAATATAAACAACTTTATTTTAAGCCACATTTGTAAACAATCAATGAAAAAACCTACCTGACAGTATCAAACAATTGTGGAAAAACTGAATGTATTGAAAATATTAAATCCATTATTATTTTTGTACAGTTTTCGTTTCCTTCAGCTAAACTAATTTTTAAACAACCTAAGAGGATTTCCGCATTTGGAGCCGTCTGAAACGTATTATAGTTTTTTTTTAAAAAAAAAAAAAGCTTGTGTTAATATTAATAAATCAGCTAATAAATTATCTGAATAACAGAAATCATCCTTACATTAATTAAATATTGTGATAACTTTGAGTGAAATATATTTTTAATAACTGTCTTAGTAATATAAGAATAAATTATTTTCAGTTTTTTAATAATAACGGAAATTGTTGTTAAACAGGTAATTCTTGTCTCAGCAATGCCAGTAAGTAGACGTTCATTGGTGATAACTTCCAGCAGAATATCTGGTGCATACACATTATAAATAATTTTCAACCATGTTTTATTTTCTAGAAATTTTGGTGTTACCTCGACTTGTTCGATTATCTATTCGGGAATAGGAAAATAAAAATATATAATTTTTTTTTCATCTAAAAAAATGTAAATAATTAAATAGCAAATTATGGTAATAAAAAATGTACCTTTGTAATAAACTTCATAACTTTAATCCATTTTGGAGATGTTGGTAGTTTTAAGATTGAAATTGTCGTGTTGCAAAATGGTTTTATCAAATCTGGACAAGCTAACAAAATCTTAGTGACTAGTTCATTTTTCAGAATATCTTCCCAAGGTTGAGAGAAATTCTACATTGATTAAAAATAATAATATGGTTAGATAAATATATTATGTTTACTGAAATTTCAAAATATGTTATAATTTCATTTGGCATACCATTAAAAACTGTTGCACAAGGCTGTTTGCATTCTGTTGTGAGGTTCCATACTTTGGATCGTGAAAAATTACACCAAATTTTAGTGAAGTACACAATGTTAATAACAATTGGTGAACTTTATTTCTCACAAGTGTTAATTCTTCAGGATCTGTCCGCTAAAAATTAAAATGAAATAGAAATTCCAGTGGAGAGGAGATAATTACTCAGCTCTCCAAGTTCTCTAACTGAAAAATTTTCTTCAAACTTATATTAAATATTTAGTAATGCCACTAATACTGTGTTTTCCAAATACTGAAAGAACCGTGTATTGCATTGAAAGAGACTTAAAACTTCTTCCAAAGAGAAGCCTAACTTGCAGCGTAAAATAATTACCGGGAAAAATTTTCTAATATAAGTAACATCTTAGTTTCAAATAACAATGATAGCGAATAATATTTGTTTGTCAAATAGTGTGATAATAACACAGACTTGCACAAACTGTGTTATAACACTGTTTGACAAACGCATCCTGAAGATGGGCAAAGCCGGAAACCGGTCGATGACCTCAAAAAGAAACAGGCTATCACGGAAAATGTCTCTGATGCTTTCCAGCTATGCGGAACCAACCACCACAACAGTGAATAATATTTCCAAGCAAAGAGAGTAAAAATTTATTTTTCCACTCAAAATCTTCAAAACATTTATATTTTAGATGAGAACTCAACTTCAAAAATCTAATAGATCGCAGTACTTTAATAATTTACAGCTTCAAGAGCTAATAATATAAAGCATTTCCCAAAATGTATTTATAACTATTTCAGACAGGGCATAAAGTTGCTCACGTCCGAGATTATTCTCATGTGTCACCTGGATATCCCAACTAAACGATCAGTCGCCAACGCAGCTTAAAATTTTATAATGGGCCGGGTGGCGTAAATTTTAAACTGAAATAGCCGAAGTCATGGCGTAAGAAAAAAAAAAAAAAAATTTCAGAAAGATGAATGCAATATTGATCGATATGGACCATAATTCGACGACCTTATATAGCAAAAGATCTTGAATTTTACTGTTCAAACAACTTAATTTTCTGATATTTATACCATATTTAAAATTTTATGTTAGAAATTACTTAAAAGTTTGAATATAAAGTTTGAATTCCGTAAAAAAAAAATTAACGGTATCTGTCATAATGACACTAAATCAGTACAGTTCCATCAGTGACTTAAAATGTTATCATGCTTAAAATGTTTTACGGTTTTTTCACTTCCCACTCACCCAATCGCCACCAATTCAATGTTCCCACCTTCTTATTATGAGAAAACGTTCGTTCGGTTTTTAATTAGGAAAAATGTACGTTTTTTTACCAAATAGATGGCCTTTAAAAAAATGTATTCTATGTTAAACGGAAAAATATTAAACGATTAAAAATGTGAAAATTGTTACAATACATGTATAAATGTTTACTTTTTATTTATTGTTGTTAAAGAAAGTGTTGCAATCTTATTATTTTTTTATTTTAAATTTGGTTTGAATTTGTACCTGAAAATGTGTAACTAAATATCATAGACAATCGATTATGATAATTCGTTTAAGTATCTATAGCGGTTCTCCATTGTTTCTGATTGAGTGGCGTTCATCCGAAAATAACAACTGATTTACTAAATCAGTACAGTTCCATCAGTGATTTACAGTTTTCAACTTTTTTTTTTTTTTTTTTTTTTTTTTTTTATATTTCTTTATATGTGGATTTATCCGCTTATAATCTTTCACTTCTATTTTAAAATTTCTTCAAAGAATTTGAATATAAGATCTTTTGGAGGGAAGTTTACATAATATACTTTTCTGCAGAATTATTCCAATATTTATATGACCCAATAATTACATAATATAAAGGGTTATTGAATATACATATAGTCTAAAAGCATCGGCGGCCGAATCCGGTCCATGGGCTGTAGTTTGGGCACCTTTGTGCTAAAAAATTCAGCACCCATAATAAATTAGTTAAAACTTATGATTTTTCTTTTTCTTACCGGTATTACAATTTTCAAATCTCTAACATTTTCTCGCCAACTTTTTGGATTCCATTCGTATAGACATGCTAGATGAGATAATGATTTTGAGTTAAAAACATATAATTTAGAATTTTTGGTAATATCTTTACGATTAATTAACCATTCTTCAAGAGCGGTTAGTATTAGTTCAATTGTATTAAATAAGTCATATTTCATTTCTGGGAACAAGGCCGGAATCCAATCTGAAATATGTAAAATTTATATAAAACTTATGAATGTTTCAAATTAAATCAAATTCAAATTTTCTTGAATTAAAACTTACATTTTTTTTCACAAAGTCTATTAACAACTTTAGCATTATGTCCCACAATGAATGATAATAAGAACTGGGAGAATAATATTCTAATACTAGATTCGTCCAGAGGATTATTATGCTCAGCTAAATAGTAAATTACATCTTTTTTTAAGTCTAAAGCTGACAAGACTTGAAGTGCGAGACTATCGTTTATACTGGCTATAGCTAAAAATGAAAAACTGAAATTATTATTAAATTTAAATTTATTAGTTAAAAATAATCTACACAAATAAAATTGTTTTATATTTGCCCGTAAGTTTTTTTCATCGAGTTTTTAAATACTTTTTGAAACATTTCGTGAATTTTATTAATAAGTAAAATTTTTTATAAAATTTTGTATTAGTTCGTTGGCAGTTTATGCATAACACTAGCAAAACCTGTTGCAATATCTAATGAAGAAAGCCGTCAAAAGGCGATCTACAATGCAGAAACACTAAAAATAATTTGCAGGATTTGCAGTAAGAGTATAATCATTAGGCATGTTTCATGGTAATACTCGTATTTGTGATGTTCCAATTCAGTTTTCCTATTAGAGATAACGGATAGAAGGAGTTCCAAACATCTTTTTGCACATATCTTTTAAACATCAGATTGGATAATCTAAACATTAATATTTTACACACTCACAAATATAACATACAGGGTGTATTGTAAATAAATGACAATACTCAAGGCGGTGAAACTAGACCAAAAATGTAGTTACATGCCGCCAACCACACATTTCTATCTCAACCCGTTCCAGACATATGCCGTTTTAAAGGTTTCTTTTTTCTTCGGGAAAACCACGTTTTTTGTAATAAAGGCCCAACTTTTACATATTTTTTTTTCAATGTTTGAATATATTTTTGGAAACAACATTAAATTTTCTATAAGGCTAATGCAATTTCAATGTTGACAAGTATTTTTTCAGAAGTATTTAGAAATGAAAAAAAAGTAAAGTTAGCGACAAATTTTTGAGGATCAGACTACTCTTCGAAAAAAAATCCTGCAAGCTGCCGAATCTCACAGAAGTTGTGATATTTAATCAGCTTTCCAACAGTATACTCAAAACTGCGATTATCTCTCAATTTTGCTAATGTAATTGGAATGGAAGAAAAAATTAGTAGAAACCTACAAAAAGACAAGTCAGTCAAAATTAACGTTATGTTTATTTTCTAATTATCATATCATAAATAAATGAGCATTATTTTGATGCAATTTAGAATTAAAGTGATGCTTACAATAAAGTACTTTTCTTAAAGTTGCAGGAAGTGGGCTCCTCCTTGCAAAACACACTGCCGACATCTATTCAGCACAGCTGATGTAGCCTTTTGAATCTTTCATTGCTGGCCCTCATTTCTTCACATGATTCCCGAATCCTTACAATCAGGTGGTTTCTTCCTCAATAGGTACTTTCTACACTTCCGACTTTAGCCTACCCCACACATAAAAATCCAGCCGCGTCAAATCTGGGCTTCGGGCCGGCCAATGCACAGGTCCATATCTCCCAATCCATCTTCCCGGTAATTTTCATTGAGCCAGTTTGTTATATCTCGTCCATTATGCGCTGGACACTGCTCCATCTGCCACCATAGCTCTTCTTCGAGTGGCATTGCTTCCAGGAGTGCCGTACGTATATCATTCCGAAGAAGATACCATTGCCCAAATGCCATCCATAGCTCCATATCACGAGGGAGCAACTCCTGGACATTAGTCAGATGATAAGGGTGTCTATTGTCTTCCTTGAGAGCTGTAAAAACTGTAGTGTGGGATATGCCAAGTTAATGTACAGCGCGCGACGGGTACTTGTAGATGGATCATTGTCAAAAATATTCAAAATGTCATCCTTGTCCCTGCGAGCTCGACCAGCATACCCAACAGGTTGTTTTGGAATAGAACCTGTTTCTCTCATGACGCGATAAGCATTTTCAATGGTTCGTCGTTCTGGATAACTTTGTCGATTTGGGAAAAGAATACGATATTCTTCTTGTGCACGGAGACCATTGCCTCTGGCAGCCTAATACGCGAAAATCATATCAACGTATTCTTTAGCGTATAAAACTGGCATTGTATTTCTTGAAATGAACTGAAACTTATTAGACTGCAGATTTGCACGAACTGACAATTATTATTATTATTCACATCAACCAGTAAGTAGACAAAGGAAACTAAGATATGATAAACTTTAACATGATAGTCCTTCATTAAGTACGAAGAAGTAAACAAGAACTTTGTTTATGTCAACTACTCCTCAGGTTTTTACAGGTTTCTACTTATTTTTTCTTCCATTCCAATCACATTATCAAAATTAAGAGATAATCACAAGTTTGAGTAGTTGGAAAGATGATTAAATGTCACAACTTTTGTAAAATTCGGCAGCTTGTAGGATTTTTTCGAAGAGTAGTGATCCTTGAAAATTTGTCGCTAACTTTACTTTTTTTTCATTTCTAGTTTTTGAACTGTTATTGCGGTCTGAAAAAAATACTTGTCAACATTGAAATTGTATTAGCCTTATAAAAAATTTAACGTTGTTTCCAAAAATGTATTTAAACATTGAAAAAAAAAGTGTAAAAGTAGAGAAAATACGTAGTTTCCCGAAAAAAATCTTTAAAACGGCATATGTCTGGAACGGGTTGAGATAGAAATGTGTGGTTGGCGGCATGTAACTACATTTTTGGTCTAGTTTCACCGCCTTGAGTATTGTCATTTACTTACAATACACTCTGCATATAAGCTAATACAGAACCTTCATTATAGTTGTTAGTTTAGAGGATACAGGAGCTACCTAGCTATGAATGTACATCAGACATCAAAGTACATCAAGGCAGCGTTTCAATAAAGCTAGTCAGTTAGAGGTAAAAATGACGTAAAGGTCCTCCCCCCAACCCTCTAAATCTATTTTTCCGGAAAAATGTTAAATAAAAGTGATAGGTTTATATAAATATGTGCTGTTTGCAATCTAATTTAAACAATACTTTTTAGAGAAAATCTCAAATAAAATCAGTAATGTTGAATTTCCTGTTCTCTTTCTGGTTCTCTTTAAATTCGGAATTTTTAGCAATGCATTTAATGTACATTAGTATTTTTTTTATAAGTAATGCAACGGATATTGTATTGAAATGACACTTTAGAGGAAAATTTAACGTTGCAGCCCTCCTTGAACCGACCTCTAAAAATAATTTTTCCCCAAACAATATTTCATCATAGAAAATATCTATGTTTAATTCGTATGCAAAGTTTAAAGAAAATGTTGGAACAATTTTCAGGAAAAAAAAAAATCACGAAAAACCTGGGAAAAAAATGCATAAAATTGCACTTTTATTTTTAGAGATTGGTGGTAGCTAACAGTAAATAATATTTGGGGTTCTTCCTTCTGTTTCATTGGGTCATTTTTGGTCACTCTCTCCCACAGACTTAACCACAGGGCAAAATTTTATTTCATACTCGGAGATCTCAAAGCTTGTATTTTTGATAAAACTCAATTCCGAAAATTTCAAACAATCGCTGTACATTCTCTTATATCATCAAGGAAATAAGAAAAAAATCCCTTACCGACGATCATACTTCTCAATTGAAAGAAGAAAGACGATCTTCTTTCAAGTTTCTGTTATTGCTACAAGTCCTAGTAGAACTTGTAAGAATTCAGGCCTATCTTCCTATCTTTCAAAACTGAGGTGTCACCAGAAACCCGTTTTTTCTAGGGCATTATTTATGTTTAAAATTGGGATGTTTAGCACACGTACATATATGTAATTTGGCTGAACTCAGTGGCGTTACTAGGGGTGCACATGCCCCCCGCATGTGTTTATACAAATTTGTTTAAATAAATAAAAAAAATATTGTAAATTAACTACTAATTTTTTGTGTTAATTACCAATTTTACCTTAATATGTAATACAAGATCATTTTAAATGAGATGTCGCAGGAGCCTCTATAGTTCACTGTCCGGTGATGGATGGACAGTGTTGAGTGTAACCTTGAGGACACTGACCAGAGGCCCGGCAGTGTACTGAGAAGCGCCAATGACCATAAATATATTTTTCTTATGAAATATGTATTTACCAAGCGTTAATGATGAGATACCTCACAAGTAAAACTATAGTTTTTATGAAAGTCAAAAAGAAAAAAATTTTACCCTAAAGAAGACAATAAATTTGCCGAAACTTCAGTGAAAATATAAAAAAAAATTGTTTTCCTGGCCGGATCTAATCCGTTTAAAGCAATGTTACGAAGTAATTTGGTGAGGATCGGTCAAGAAAGAAACATTCAATTATGCCAACGTTTCGGCAGAATTTCCTGTCTTTCTCAAAACTATAGATAGTCTTGAAGGTGTGGAAAAAGAACTTTTAGTAGAACTTTGAAACTAACATTTTTTACAGCGCAGAAACATAAACAAATTAAATTAAAAGTTACTAGTTCTTTGTTTTAAAACATCAAAAAAAAAAGAAAAAAATATCTTGAGGATAAATTCGTTTATGTTTATACTGGATTGGTTAGTTTACATCGTAAAGTTAGCTTGTAGTTCGAGTTTGAGGTGTAGTTTGAAGTTGTGTCGTTTCTTTACCTCTGCTGGTCAACATAATCAATATATGATTTATTGAAAAATAAAATTAACAAGAATAAACTAATAATAGAAAAAAAAAAAAATTACAACCTGACAATAATTTCAGGATAGTTTTCTTTCTGTTTAATGCAGTTTTTTGAGAAAGCATAGGCGACAACTGATTGATGTAATTGGTGATAAATTCTTTACATTCCTCTGCTAATTCATGTTCACGATCTGGAAATTCCTTCATACATCTATTAACATATTTACAACTTATGTAGTAAAACAAAACCAATTTATTTATAATTTTTGTTTATAGTTACTTATCTTGAAACTTACTTCAAAATTACTAATCCTATGGCTGAAAATACATCGACTGCCGCACCTTTCCTTATATCTAATAGATCAAGTTGTGAAACTAATTCACCTACACTTCCCCCTTGTTTTATGTACTCACTTACATGGTCCAGATCACTCTTTTGTGAAAAATAATTTTTTATCGCTGTAGCAAAAGAAACAATTTTTTTATAGTAAAAGAAAAAAAAGTAATTCTGAATCATGATATTCGAGTTCACATGAAACTCGAATAACATCTGAGCTGATTAAAAGCTTAAATTTTCATTAAGTAAAACAAATTTTGAAATCAACACAAGTAATTTGAAATTAATCTATTGTCTTGAATTGGTAGTTTTAACTTTCATTAACAAACAAGATTTTTAAATCAGATTTGTAAATAATTAATATTATTCAAGAATCAACTTTAACTGTATTCTACTGAAATATATGTTTACCTGAAGCACCATCAGGACTGCCTAATTTCTGTCGTAACTCTAAGACGTTCATTATACCAGTAGAATATGGCAATATATCTTCTTCATCATCTTGATATTCTTCCCGTTCTTCTTCTTCTTCTTCATCATCTTCATCTTCTCTATAATCACCATTTTTCATTTCGTGTGACTGCCTATCCCTCTTCGCTATTTCCTTATCATCCATTTCATTATTTTCTAGATCTTCCCCCTCTGTAGTGCTGTAAGTTTCTTCATCCTCTTCTTCGTCGCTATCGTTATTTTCTTCATCATCATCATCATCATCTTCGTTTGAAACTTCATTATTCTCATCTTCTTCAGATTCTTCCATTTCCTCCTCCTCTTCGTATGTGAAATTTTCTTCATCATTCTCTGTTATTCTAGAATTTTCCTCGTCCGAATCACAAGCTTTTCGATTACGAGAGGAAGCCATACTGATATTGTCTAAAAAATTATAAAAAAAAAAAACCTGTAATTATTAGAAAAATAAAATTTCTCAAATTATCCAAATTTATTTTAACCTAAAAGCTTTAGAAAAATGCTCTGGTGTAATGGGCTGAATCCAAATATTAAATCTGTAATTTTCGATCGAAGTTTTCTAATAAGCAAATAATACTTTTAAAAACGAATTTTTGGTTTTTTAAGAATTATTAGGTCTAATATCCTTCTGATTAGAGAAAAACAAGGAATACTGGTTTTATTTCCTCCCCAATGTATTATATAATGTATAATACTTTGTTGACAATAAAGTTGCCCTAAAAGTAACAGTGTTCGGCAAAAAGCCTGCTAATATTGAGTTGATCATTTTAAATTTTAGATTTCATTCAGAAAATGTAGTTACATGGAAAGCCAGTAACTAGAAGATGAACAGAAAGCCCAAAAATGGGATTTTGTTCCAATTACTTTTTTTTGCATCAGCTTTAAGTTACATATATCCATTCTTCTCTAATCACCTTTTGCTAACTGATTATAATTTTTGGGCCTTTTTTTTTGTAAGTCGAAAAGTAACCGAATACGTTTCTAGAATTTTGGGATTCAAGACCTATAAATATTTATTTGCTTAAAATACTACTTTTCAATCCTTAATTGTTGTAAGGAAGGCATCAATATTAACTTCTTGACAAATGTTTAATTTAAAATTTAATTATACGATGATAATGTTTATCTATGATGAAAATTCTTGAAAATTCAATTTATGAAAAAGCATTAGTTTACGATATGAAAAATGTATAGTGCAAGGGATTCCAACATTTTTCGTAAAGAAAAATTGTTTGCAACTGACTTCTTTCAATAGAGTTATAAATAAAGTTTAGAGAGCAAGGGATGGATTCCTTGTTTTAAATGAAACAATTTGTTCTTTAGATAAATAATTTGTAATGGCTGATATTGATTAAATATGCCAGGAAAAAACCGTGTATCTTTTTTGTTATTCACATATATTAAAAAATAGCCAACGATTTTTTTTTAAAAAAACAAGAACTAGGCGGGTCGATGAGCAATTTCTCTGAAACTTGGAATAAGTTATAAAGAATACACTTCAAACATCACCAAATACACTTAGTGATTAGATACAAACGGTGGCTTCTGAGAGTTTTCCCGATTTAAGCTTGTCAATAACTTTTTAATAAATGAAATTTCCTTTCATTGGGTGACACATATCACATGACTTAGGGACTATAGGTCTTTGTTTTTGAGTAATGGATAAAAATTGATTGTTAAAAGTTTTATTCCATTGTAATTTTAAAAAAATTAAAAGTGAACAAAGTAATTGCTTTTGCAGAAAAAAAATTCTATAGATGGCAGATACCGTTTTTTCCTCTTCTTTTGTCTTAAGAAATTCTTGCCAGAATTCTAGTCGCCTAATCCTGAAAAAATGTCATACATCGAAAATGTGCACTTTATTTGCATCCGCCTTGGTCCGTTTAGCTCGGTCCGCTCGCAAAATTTTCGAACTGGTTGGGCGTCACTAGTTCAGAGAGGTTGTGAATAATACTTTTTTATTTTATTTAGCATTCCACCTACAGTGTGAGATGTATTGACTTGTTGCCCCATCACTACCCCTAAAGGTTACAGTCATTCTGCTAGTGCAGTCGATATGAAAATCTTTTTAGAAAAAAGAATGTCTCCGTAGAGAAAGTATGTCCATATTAAATCGGTTTAATTGTATATCAAAGAGATCCTCTTTTCCTAATTAGCTCCCCTAACATTGTTTTACGGTCTTCTAAGTTGCCCTTTGTGCAATATATGCATCATCAGTGTATTGGAAGATTTAGGTATCTGGACAAAATGGTTTCTACCTAGACCTGATTCATACATAGAATAAAGTATTTGGTATAGGACTTATCCTTGAGAAAACCTTAGTTTATCATTCATTATTTACAAATATTTTAGAAGGATAGTATGTAACTGCATTATCTTCTAATAAAGCCCAAAGGAATATACATTCCCTTATTTTCTCTGCAAGTATAGAGAACTGAACTTAGTCATCTGCCTCCAGTAAAATCTACAGACAAGGCTGCAATAACTTTATTTTTTGTAAAACCTGAACACGCCTGTTGTTAACTGTATTTAAAAGTCGTCTTTTCTAATTTCGAGCTAATTTACCGATAAGTTCTAGCTAGAACACCAATCGGTAATTCATCATCCTTTCCAACGTTTTCATGAGATGCGAAGGCAAAAATAATAAATAAAAGAAATAAATTAACTAGTTATTTAAAAAATAACTAATCTTCAAATATATTAATTTGCAGAAATCAGGTACTTCGCACAAAACGACCAAATAAATCTGGACAACTTGCAATCATTTTTGAGCAATATCTTTGGGTTCCTAAACTTTTATAATTCTAGTAACAACTTACATTAAAAACAGTACAATAATTCTAGTAACATATAAAAAAACAAGGTACTCCGAAAAATACCTATTTAATATTTCTATGTTTCAATACATAGCTCAGGTATATATTTTCTTTTCTTGTTTGTTAACTTAATATTGCTTAAAAATATTTAAATTTGCTGAAGTAAAAAAAAAAAAAAATGCACTAATCTATAATATACCTGTAGGAAAGATTCGATCTATCATATCTCTAACTAGAAGAGAATTTTCATCTTTAAAAAAAAATCATAATTAAAAAGTATATTTTACATTTTATCCATTGCTACATTTGCAGAGCATATCATTTTGGAATATTACAGGATTGTATATCCAGATCAAAAGCATTCTCAAAAGTTGTATCAAATCAGTAAAATGAATAAGGAGATCAATTAATTTTAATTCCGAAACTGCAGTTGGATAGTGTAAACTAGAGTAAAATTATTCCAACTAGAGTAAAATTATTCAGATATTATTGCAACTGCATGAACTTGCGTGTTTTGATCCGTGTTACATTACTGCATGTTTAATTTATGTGATTGTACATTTAATTTTCAGATATTTAAGTTTTACTAAAAATGCATTAATTAAATATATTTTATCTGAAACATTTTATAATGCAGCACCAATTATATTAAAGTTAATTGTAGAATTTATTTGTAGTATAATTAGTTTATCTAGGTTGGGTTTATGTGTAGTATTTCGATCGGCTATTTATCTTTCTACCGTTCAATTAATTAAAATTAGACAAGAAAATCGTATTTTTTTACAAACTCAACAAATTTTCAATTGCAAAAAAGGCATTCTTGCCAGGACGGAAATTGGAGATACGCTGTAAATAAATTACAAAACTTTTAATATAAAAAATATTGAATACAATTTTAAATCTCAGGTTAAAAGGAATTATTTATTTAAAATCTACGAACATAAATAAACCTCTTTTATGCAACTTTTAATATAGTTACATTCGTTCGATGAATTCAATTTGCTAGTAAATTGTATTGGATACTTTTTTATAAAATAAACGATATATTGACTTAATATTCAGCAAGAAACTGAAGAATCATTTAAAGAACATAAGATCTATTAGTTTCAGTAACAATAATGTTGCATAGTTACTTCACAAAAATAAAAATCGCTCTTTCATATTTTGCAGCATTATTCATTGACGCGCAGTGCGTGGAGGGAACTAATATTTCTCATCTACATCTCAGATAAATAATAACTGCCGTCCCATACACTCGTACTTCGTCCGTGAATATTTATTTTCAGCCCTAAGTGCATTGGATTCAGGTATTTAGTTTTATTCAAAATTCATTATTTTGATATATTTTATCATTTTATAATGCATCACCAAGTTTAGAAATTATTTATTTCTATCAAAGCAGAACATCTGATTTCTTAATTTGATAACACCCAAGGTTATAATATGAATATATTTTCTTTAAATAAAGATGTTCTTGTCTAATTTAATGTGTATGGTCACTCTTGTATCTGAGTGTCTTTTCATCATCAACACCTTACGAATGGATGAAAACTATTGACTTTATTATAAAATGTAAATCAGATATGTCCTCTCTAATTTACAGGGCTCAAGAGGGAAGAGAAATAACTAGAGATCTACCAAGGAGGACCTTGGACACTGGGCATGTAAGAATAATTAACAAACGACGATTTATCGTTTTCACTTAACTTGGTAAACTATTTTATCTTTCATTAAATAAGTTGAGATGAAGATTTGTGTAAACTAATGAGTAGTCTTATGGGATACAGTTACCAAAGATTTGGCGATTTCTACAAGCGAATAAGATGTCTTTAATTATAGTACATAATAATGGAGAATCGTGTTGAGAAGTATCCTTAAAGTTTTAAATAACAATTGGAAGTAAACAGATCAGAAGTTATCCAAGTGATATTAGTATGCAATGTCAACACTTTATTTTATGGTGTACACTGATTTGGGCCAATTTTATTTCATTAGTATGAAATATAGTTAGTTTTTGGGGTAGTTGCACCTATCAAACATGACGTTGATGCATTAAAATTCTTAATTTATGAATTGCAATTATCGGAATTTGGGTGAAATTAGTGCCCAAGTCATATAAATCTGGATAAGTATAGATAAGCTAAAGAATTTTATTTAGGTCCGTACATTTAAGTAGATTTTATTCTACGTGCCATGTAGCAATTTAATAAGTTAGGTTATATCAGCTGTTTGCAATTGCGCTCCTTCGATTCGTGACACCTATTTCAAATTTACATTTGGATAATTTCTTTTGTTCAATTCAAGGCATTCGTTTTATTATTATTGATTTGATATGTGATACAAGTTTCTATAAAATGTCATCCACCGGTGCTTGATTCGGTAGATATGTTTAAATTCATAATGTGTATGTTTCTTAAGTTTTTATCAACCTAGAACTCATGAAATTCTTTGAAGCAAGTTCAGTTATTCTATTAAAACAGAATAAAATATACTTTGACACAACGGCCATTGCTTTGTAAATTTACTGTAAAAAATGTATCTTCATCTTTCGTATAATTTTTATCCTGGACTTCAAACGATGCTTAATCTGCAGATAAGCAAATCATCCAAGATTACGAAAAGATGTAATCTTTTATAATATATAAAAAAAAAAACATTAAATATAACTTAGTTCGTTTTGTTATGGCTTTCAAAACTAATGCTATTGTTGATAATTGCAAAGCATTAACCTAAAGCAATCATATTTTTTCTGAAATAAGTTTCCGGTATTAAATGGTATATATTTACAATAACATGATCATAATTTGCTATGTATATGTAAAAAAATAAAAAACTAGTGATACAAAAAATAAAACGAACCACCTACTTTGTTACAACATAGCTGGTGATTTGTAAGTACTGTACAAGTGAAATAATATTTAATGCCAACTGTTTTACCTTCTCAAAAAAACTTTAAAATCACAAAAACTTTCAAAGAACACAGACACACGTGAATAATAGACGAAGTTTTTTTATAACCTGTTCTTACAAAACCTCTCCGGTGGAGATTTTATTTTCAACTCGTCACACCACACTTGTGTGATATTTGTTTCTTTTTTCGTAATCTTGGCAAAAGATTTACTGACATTACTAAAATTAAAATCACTTTTTGCTGCCTTCTGCTTTCCTAAGATAACTATTATTTTAAAGAATAAGTAGTTAAGAGCTTTGAAATCGTCCAGAATCACTAGGATTTAATGAGGATTTTAGCAAAACACACCAATTTGGAAGAGCATTTTTATCTAAAGTATAAGTTATTACACATTTATAACGGTCTTTGTTTTAACAAGTCTCACATCAAAATTTTTGATATAATAACCTATTAATGGCAAATATAAGTATCATTTAAAGTTTTAAAATATTTTAAAAAGACTGCAAAATATGAGAACAATTGATTCAAATGAAGAGAATATAAAATTAAAGTTGCTTATATTGTTTGATCACTACAAACACTTCCTCGTGCCATGAGGAGTTGTGAACTAATTGGGCTGTTGAAGAAGCATATAAAATTATTATCGGTAATCGATATGAATACCAAATCTCTATTATGTAAACACTGAAATATTTTATATAACATATTCTTTGAAATTAACTTTTTAATTAGTTATGGAGTGAACCATAACTTAGCCTATTAAAATTTCATTTGTGTAACTTTGTTTTGTGGATAAAATTTTATAGATAGCATTAATTCTCATTACAATAGTAAGACCTGTTCTTGAGCCATGATAAGCCTCAAGAAATGTAACCGACGTTCCTAAGCTAAACTGCACCTATCTTTTGTTCGTGAATATTAGAAGTGTATTCAAGTTCTCAAACAAATGTGAATATTTCTGTGGTCGTTTATTGGTTCTAGGATGTACATTTTGTTGAAAGTTATTTTTGTACGAAACTAGTGTACTGTCGAAGAGTCAAGTTTAATAATAATACAAACTTGACTACTTAGCAAGTTAATTCATTTCAAATAATTGAAGTTTGCCCGTAACTTATAAACAGGAAAACCCTCTTAGAAAAAGTGAGCAGCAATGCATTTGGGGATTCACAGGTCTCCTAGGACTATTCATAGCGTGAAGTAGTGTTCAATTTACTCGCATACCTTTACCAAACTGTACCTCACCAACATGAACAACATTCTTCTGCACTTAACTCTGCTTTTACGTATAGCTATGCAAAAACGATGAAAAATGCGGCGGCACTTGATCGTATTATAAAGACATAAAGTGCTTCTACTACCTGTCAAAGAGGCCTGAAATTTAGTAAAGCGCGGTGATCGTTAAGTGGTCGGAGCAATGATTGACATTTGGGAGGTAATGCGTGGTACTCGGTTTTATTGCCTTTTTTTTTTGTTTAAATTTAAGGCGTGTCAACATCCAAGATCATTGGCGCCCGAATATTCTCAGCTAACTGTCAGCCTCCGGACAGTGTTCTCTCGTTCCAGGCAACACTGTCCATCACCGTACAGTGAGTTGTAGAGGCTCCTAGGAAGAGAAAATCTAAGGGCAGCACAGCTGGACTCGACCTGGGACTTCCAGTGCGCTAACCATTGGGCTAATCCCGTCCCTTATTGCGTCCCTGGTCTTGGATTTTATTTTGTCGGATAAATTATTTACATTATGTTTAAGATGCCTCCTTCCACTATATCCGATCGATAATTGTACATTAAGATCGCTGAAAATATATAAGCACAATTTTCTTTTAGTGAAACTATGTGCAGCCGTAGGTACCCTATAAGTGTGAAAAAAATGATTTATATATATATATATATTGAATATTGTGTGTTTGTAGTTTTACAAATAGATTATAAAAAAAAAAGTATTTCCGAATTTTATTTTTTGTATGCTTCCCATTTTAAACTATTTGCTAATAATTAATGTCCATCAAAATGTTTTTCTTTAGAGGACAAATAATTAACATAAAATTAAAACAATTCTACATGACCACCACTTACACATTCAACTGCTTATCTTTCGATAGCATAAAATATTTGTAATTGATTTTTTTTTTCTTATAAGAACTATTTTTTGTTTAGCAACTCTAAAACTCTTCGTATTTGTTGATATACACAGGATTTCTTGTTTTCCTTTGCATTTTTATCGTCTCATAATATTCTAATAATCTAAAGAGAAGCAAACGAAAACCAAGTAGTTGATGAAGGGAAACCAGGTGATGTGTTTGACCATAGTCCGTTATTTGAGGTCATAAACATAAAAATAATTGTGCATATATCTTGTATAAACAATTTCAGAAGTCAACGAATTTCATTTAAAAGAAGTCTATGTAATAAATAATTGTATTTATGCTGAAATTAAGGGCTACCAAATATTTAATAAAGGCTATTATTCCCAATCTGAATTTGTGTTCTCTCTTCTAAAGGAGAATTCAATGTGTTCTGTGAACTCAAATAAATCAGTGAGTTTGTAAGAGGCACACGATTTAATTAGTAGTTATGATGATCGTCTTTAGCGAAATTCTCATTTCTTTTAGATTCTCTTATTTTTATTAGTACACTAGGTATAGCCATTCCAAATCCTTATTTTGCCACCTGCACGTTGCTACTAATTTATTCTTCTTGCATCAGTGGTTTGTCAAGTGAAAATTAAATAATAAAAACTGTCAAAATATTAAATTCACCTATAAACATTTTTTTCTTCTACACCATGATTTCGGCTATTCAGCCATTCTGCGTTGCGCTTATAAAATTTAGGCTTCGCTGGCGATTAATGTTGTTCGTTTAGTTGGATATCCAGGGGAACGTAAGAACAATCTCAAACGCGAACAATTTAACCCCACAATAAACTTTATAAATCCATGTTGATTCCCTAAATCAAGCAGAACTTGCTTCCCCAGACAGTGTGTTGGGCCCATATAAAACACACCACAAAACCGACACTAAATAAGAGTTTTAATATACAACGCACTATTAAAGCGATGTGAACTTGGGAGACTGGAACTATGAAAATCAATGAAGCATTCGATTATTCCCTTCAATCGTTTCAAGTCAAAACTTCTTCGCCGAATAACCAAGTCCCATTACTATATCTCACGTGAACATTCGTAGTAGACACCATTTATTAAAGCATTAATCTTATACAACAAAAAACTTTCATATCTCCCTTCTGGGCAATATTTCTTCGTTAATGAATAACATATTTGAATAGTCCATCTGTGAGAGACAAATTCCCTTCACACCTTCTTTTACACAAAATTAAATTCCTGTGTAGCATAATGGTAAGAGAGAGATCTGCTAAACTAAAGCGTAAAGATCAGGATTTAAAAGGGAATTAAACCGAGTTTAGAAATAAAGACTGTCTACAAACTTAGTCACTTGCTTTAATTCTTTTCGTCCCTTTAATAATTATAATGCAAACCTAAAAAAAAATTCTCAATCAAAATTTATTTTTAGTATTAATTTAGTTTGCGCTGCAAAGAAATCGTAATTTGAACTGTACAGCATCTAACTATACTGCATCTTGACTTTAGATTATCAGACTTCGTAATTTAAATCATATTTGGATGACTATTTCAAATATAACTCATCCTATCGTAGGAACTAGATCGATTGTTATCCAACACATTTCAGAATTAAAAAGCTGCATAAAAAACGAACTATGTTGATAGAATCAAATGTAGATAACAAAAAAAATTTCGAGTGAATTTCATTTCATCCTAAACATTGTTATATTTATTTGAGAAATGATTATAGTTATTATACAATAATTTCATTATCATTATGTTTAATTATTATTAGAAGACAATTTCCTGTTTTCAAAAAGAAATAAACGTCTTGTAAAGAAGGTTTAAACACAAACTCGAATAATGTTATTATTAACAGATAAGTATTATTACTATTATTCTGTAGATAAGTATTATTAACAGATAGTAAGCTACAGTACATCAATTGAAGTGATTATCTGCAGGTATTCCAAAGGATTTAATTATCTTTAACGTTCCAGTTGTGAATATAGCTTCCATTGCATTTTATTTTATATAGAATGAAGATGTAGATCTCAATAAGTACTCGAAGTAATCAAACAATTTGTAATTTGAAAACCTTCACCACTAAAAAAAAAACCTTTGTTCAGATATTACTTTTGAAAGGACTAGAACTATGACAATTAGTATATTTTATTTGTATAAAAGTGACTTTTACTAAGAAAAAATGTTTATTAATCTCAAAAAAGTAAATACTCCTCCGCTTTGCTACATAAACCACTTTTTGTTCGTAATCATTTACAGATCACAGACGAAGGTGAGAATTTCAGTTAGTAAATACTTTGCATTAAATACGACAGTCTTTTAGTAAATTGTGAAATATTAAATGCAAACCAAGACTTTTGTGTATCAGATTTCTCATAGTTGATTTTTATTATTTAAGGGCGAGATTAAAATAATTTTTTAATTTTGATAAACTGAGGAATTGAATAAAAAAGATTGTAAAAACTTGGTGTTCACCGATTTTGAAGAAAATAACTGATGAATCCAGCACTTGCAACTTAAAAACTAACTCGCGTAACTGTGTTTTAGATAATAGAAAGCAGCGTACTGCAAGGTCACTCTTGGCTTATCTCACGAAAACTGCCCAAATCCATGATAAGAAAGTTGCTTCAATGTGCACGGAACTGTGTTTACTTTCACAATATGTTCGGGTGAAGAAGATATATGTGTTCTCCGTGGTTACTGTAAAATAGTAAAGAAATCCTCATTTCTCGCAAAGTCGAAATATAAAAATCGATGCTGAAGATGAAACGTTAATACCCCACTTTCGACTTCAGACGAGAATGAATGAATTCGCCAAAATTATCTAACTCCAAAAAGAAAGGCTTAAAAACAAAATTTTATAAAGGAAAGGGCTAGAGAAGGCAATTATGGTATGTCTCAAATACTCGGCCTTCCTCTGAATGAAACGAGATTTACTGCTTTCGGTGCTTACGGCGATGTTACCTCTTCACTGCGTGCCTAAACGGTGTTACGCTGCTTACTACACAGAATCGATCAGCCTTCTTACTAATCTCTGATTTTCATATGTGTGACGTCTGGCTCATTCAAACAAAACGTAAATATGACTGCCATATTTACACTCAGATTTACGTAAGACAGATCAGTCAGACATAACGAATGCACTCTTTCCGTACTTCAAATATTACAGGCATAGATCTTACCTACACAAACACTAAAAGTCAGCAGTTTTACAGATTATTGTACCTATGTTAGGCGTAAGGCGAGGTAGACTAGCAACTTCTTCAGGGATCTTGACCTAACAATAGTAAACCTCTAACACTCACACAATGCATCTAAGCCTGCAGAGAAAAGTATACCACTACTTTTGCGTTTAGCGTACCCGCAGGCAAACTTTAACTCATTATCACTCGTTTCAGACGGCAACATGCTAAATTTAAGCAACAAATTAAGCATTGACACCTAAAGGAGCCAAAAAAGATCATTTAGGTCGCAGAGATTTGGTTTTATAGCTTTTCTCTTTAACATCCTATGTTTCATATCTGATTAATCAACAATCAAGGTCAAAGTTGCATGTAGATAGTATTGTGTGAGGGGAATGTCTAGGTTTTATTTAAACTTTTTTACCAATTCTTTTTTTAAGTGTAAGCTGCTGATTATATTTATCAGCAGAATAAAAATTACACAAATTTACTGTATAATTAGAATACTAGTCCTTTATGTTGAAAAACAACAATTTCAGTTCCACACAAGAAATCAGGTCCAAACCAGAATTACCTAAGTTACGCGAACAAACCGGACAATACAGTAACCTTAGGAGAAACATCTATGCTCGTCAGCCAAAGGCTATGAACCATTTTCCTAAAACCCAAGCAGTCCGTCATAACATGAATCTATATTTCATCCTCTTATCTCAAAAAACTCTATAAATACGATCTGATGTAAGTCTCATTTCCTCGAAATGTCGTCTGCTAAAACTATAATTCCGGATTTTCCAAAATACCTAACAGATGTCGTGAGATACCTAGCAACATCTCAATTTCAGTCATATTTGAATTCCAAATCACATTTGGAACTATCGACAATTTCCTACCTTATCAATACGATGAGTGTTGTGAAGCCATCCATACGTGGAGATTAGACCACTGAGAAGCTAATGAAATCTTTTTCAAGCCAGTATCGTATCGGGATCTTGAAGGAGAGAGGCGCGTAATTTTAGTCACTTAACTTCTCTACCATAGCGATAACCCTGCATTCTAGCAAAAAATATAAAGGTTGTAACGAAAGAAATGGAATTATCTAAAGGGAACATATAATTAATATATTTCTTATTATAATATATACAATTTGGTAAGTTGAAGCAATTTCTTAAAACAAAAATACAATTTTTCCAAATAAAAAAAAAAAAAAAGGAAAACGTTTATTATTTAAAAATAAAATAAACTGACTCAGATGTACAACAAAAATTAATTTATATATATATCTATAGTTACTAACAATGCCAATATAATATGTTTTCATATTGTCTTAAATAATCTGCATAAATGAACTTAAAAAATGTATTTCACTATATTTGATTAAACGAAAAATAGAAGTTTATGAAAAACAAAAAAAATCATGAGAGGAAAGCAGGTAAAATTAAGAAATGCTCTTTCAATAAAAATTATAAGCAAGAATTGGACCGAAATTAGTATTTGAATAAAAAAAAAAAAAATGTAAAAATTATAAGTCGTAAATCTTTGAAAACTAATTACTTAAAAATAAATAAACTTACAAAATTTTATTTTTAAAAAAACAATTTTTTACGAAACTAAATAAATATTTTTTGACTTCTTTTTTACTTAAGACAAATTTTTGCCACTTTGTGAAATTTCGTAAATTTGATACAAACAAAGTCTCATTATAGTTCAAATGCAAAAAATCCACACGAATTCATAGAAACTTTAAATCAATAAACTAATTACTTTTTTTTTATTTATATATTCTTAATATTATGCTATAGAATTAATAAAAAAAAATCACACAAATTATACTTCGAAATTTTTATAATTTATACATGAATTATTATTCTCTTTTCTCCTAAATAAATATAATAATTTTTTCTTCTTTATATCTATTCATAAAACAATATATCAATTACATAAAAATTTATGTATACCGACATAAATATATCTATTTTTGTTTTAAATATATATTTTATATGGCAAATCTTAGAAACAGATAAACAAATTATTATATGTAACTTCGTAATATGTATGTTATTGCAATCACAAAGCTAAATTTATTTTTGGGATAAAAGAAAGGTGCATTTTTTTTATTGAGATATCAAGATCCATTTTTTTTTTTTTTAATACCAGCTTGTTTTTTTTTTTTTTTTTATAAAAATAACAGAAACTTTTCTTGCCATATTATTTTATTTCACTAATAATTATAACTTTATCGCTTAATAATTAAAAAAAAAAAAATTGTAATGTGTTTTCTACTATTATTTTAAATCCTTTCAAGAGTTTTTTGTAAAACAGTTTCTTTAAAAAAAATTACAGTCTATGCAATAATAAAGTGTATAAGAATGTTTTAAGCGATTTGTTACATATGGAAGAAATTAAATAATTTGACTAATAAAAACAACTTAAAATAATATAACCGCGTAATTAGCACAAGTAAAAATTAGGTACCGATGTAATTTATAGTATTAATCACTGCACTAAAGACAGTTTAGTAAAAATGAAAAAAACAAAAATGATGAAACTACAGTGAATTGAATTCTCATGTTCATGGAGGTGAATTGGGATGCGATGTTTCGTTATCAGAATCTTGACTATCTCTTCTTTGAACTAATGAATGTGCACCATTATTACCACCATCATTTTTGTCCGACCATCTTCCGGAACTGTTATTATCATCATCGTTTTCATTTTTAATTAATTTAGGTTTCTTTTCATCAGTGGAATGGGAACTATCACTATCACCAGATTCATCTGAATCTTCTTGCATAAGCTTCATTGTTAAATTATCACTGTTTCCAGATTTCCTTCGTTGATCCCATTTTCTTCTGGCTCGAAAATGTCTTGGGCGATATACAGTATTCTTACCATCGCGAACACATTTAGGACATTCCCAACTGTTTGGTAGATCTTCATTATATACGCCTTTATGTTCTGGGCATATTTTTTCAACACATTCAGGATGAATTATTTCGTAACACACACTGCATTCCATCAAAGAACTTGGCGCATCTTTAGCCATCTTATGTACCGGCAAGGCAAGCTGTTGTCCCCATCCATCCAAACCGCACACTGAACATGCTGCAGTTACCGGTAACATTGGTTGTAAACACTGACGCATGATACATGTTTGTTTAGCACGACCCGAACCACCAAATTTCACCATATCTTGACAGAACGCACATTCACCGCAGTCACTTTGATGGCAAGCAGCACATTTTTTACAACGTGTCCTACGTCTTCTTGGTCCAGCTTTTGCCTTCGCTTTTGCGCCTAATGATGGTGTCTTATTACCAGGGCTAATTCTGTTCTTTATCTTTGTATGACCTAAACTCATTCCTTTCATCACGGGTAACCTTCTGTCGCTACTATATTTTATGCTTGGATTACACAATATTGGCAAACCTGTTACAGAAAATTCAGGAATGTCATGCCTATGCTGTTCGACTAGTGTTCTTACGTCCTTAATTAGTGCAACTGGATCAACTATTAATTCTGGAATATTCTTCTTATTTGTGGGTAATGAGTGTAGATAAGTAACAATTGCTTTGATTCCGTGTAATTCGAGAGCAGTCAGATGAATATGGCCTTCGGGAGGTTCGTAGTGCACATTATCAACGCCTTCTCGTAAATGTGGCTGTCCCAGTAGCACATGAACATATCTCACTAATACATACCACAACATTTCTGTAAAAAATGGGTATCTATGTTTTTGAGGAACATGAGTTGTTTCTTCTACGTGGGCAATTCTTATCTGTTTATCAATCCCAAATGAATGTAAAAAGTTCCCGCCAAAAACCAAAGAATCTTTGGGCGTATAGACAGCATGAATCCATCCGGTTGGTATAAAAAATGTATTGCCTTCTACTAGCGTAATCCGGCTACATTTTTCCACTGAATCACCGAAAAATATATCCCCCTGTTTTCCAGATAAAACCCACTGTTCATAAAGTTTTATGTTGTGTTCGGTGGGAGGAATTAACCAAAAAACCTTACTTCCTCGTAATATATGATACCAGACTGAAGAACCTCCGAAATCAATATGAAAATCCGTGTAACAGCCTTTCACTGACATTAAACAGTATTTTTGCACTTTGGGATAAAACATTTCGTCAATAACATTGGTAGATTCTGTTTGTGCTTCCTTTAAGTGTCTTGGCCAGACGCAATCCACCCAGTCGATCTGCCGTACAATCGAAGGTGTTTGAATATAATTTTCTAGTTTAGTATGGCTGAATTCTAATGAAATAACATTCAGAAGTTTTTCTTTGCGAGGATCTTCATAATAACGTTGCCATTCTTTCATTGACATTTCAAAATTTTTTTGTGTGCTTACGTCCATTACATCTAACAATCTTCTAGATCCAACACAGGTGCGTACATCGTTGACAGTAAAATTCTGACTAGGAACATGTAACCCAAGACCTGTTTTCTCTCTAAATAAAAGGGGCGTATTAAAACCATGCCTCTGTAGGTATGTGATGTTAAAATCTGGCCCTTGCATTTCTCGAACATATGATTGGCTATAATTATCGCTTTCCAATTTTTCTTGTAAATTAAATGACCTTTTACCTTCCAATTCTTCATCTCCTATAGCCCAATCATCGGTGTAAAGTTTTCGTTCTTTTCGATCTCTTAACTGCCTTTTTAATGGATTAGTTGCTGGGGCATTAGCCATTATTATTTTTATTTAAATAATCAACTGATTTTATTCACTATAAAGTCAATATTATTCCGAAAAAATGAAAAATAAAGTACACCTAACAATTGTAAACAACAGGGTTTTTTGTTTACTCACAAAATATTAAATATTATTAATTAAACTAAATACAAATTAGCACACTTATTATTATTTCTGAGATCCTATGCACAATTTTAATGTTAACTTCAATACCTTAATTTCGTAAATATAGAGCTAACAAATTCGACTGGGAGGTTAATAACATCAGCAGCCATTTTCCACTTGCAGACTGTCACGGCTGCACGGGACCTCCTAGGACAATCAAATAAAATGCAGATGGATGAAATATGCACCGTTATAAGTACTGCATCCCCAAGTAATAGGGTATAAATACAAAAATGATAGAAAAAATAATCAATGAAATGAATAATTCTTATAACGACTAAAACTGTATTTTATATTTAAGTAATTCTAATATTTTTTTTTAGGTCGAACAATTTTTTTTAATTAATTTTTGTTTTAATTTTTAAATAAAACTAATGTTTTAGTTTTTAAAAAGATACGAAACAAGTTTTTTTTCTCCCCTTTTAAAATGCAATCGACATAATGCATTCTTCTAGAGGGGGGCCAATTTATGTCAGGTTCTTGATTTTTAATTCATCTTTCATGTGTTCGATATAATAAATAGGTTATTTTGCAACTTATTCATAATGAAATCACTAAAGAACTGAGCAACAACTGATTTCAACATACTTAAATTCTTAGCTGAAATATAAATATATACCCGCATAAAACACTTAAAGCGGCGACTTAAAGTTTGGACTACCGTTAAGATAAATAGCAAACAGTAATGAAAATATTAACCTAAATTATTATAATAATTCTTATTTTTCAAAGTTTTCAAGAATTATTATTATTTCTTTTAATGCTGTATTTAGTACTTAATATTGAAGCTGAGCTTTTAAAATAAATGTCTTGAGGTGGGTACTCCTGAGTAAGAAAAATCTTATTTCCCTTATGTGTTTTCAGCGAACTCAAAAACGAAAAATCGCAGGGACTCGAAACATATTCTGTTTAGTATCAGCAGAGAATCAATATAAAGAAGTTGTGATCAAAACCCCTCAACAAGTTTTTTTTTTTTACTTTTTCATTATTTTCTTATAAACCTCTCTATTTTCTTAGAAATGCATTCTAGGCGAAATGGTTTTTCTCTTCTATTTGACATATTTTCCGAGAAAATTGATTTTACAGGAGTTCCGTGGATCTCGACGTTAGGCTTTCCTCTTAAGTGAGGTTTCATTAGAATTTACACTTATCTGATATTAAACGCAATTTATTTAAAGGAAGCATTAAATAAAAAATCGAGTTTGAACGGGATTTTTTAATTAAAACCGTGAGAATTTGCAAATTGTCTTGTAAGTCTTTCAAACGAGATTTTTCTAATTTTTTTTATTCTATCCCTTGATAATAATAGAAAAAAATTTAAAATTCTTTTTTTAACATACTGTATGTTAAGTAGAAAGTCAAAATTGTCATTATAGGGAATATTTTTTAAATTTGGAAAGAATATATTCAGTGGGTGGTAGGTAAGTATGCAATTTTTAATTACCTATGCAATAATTAATTCAGCCGATAACTATATCGCGTATTTATATGTAATTATTCAGTCAACAAAAGAATGTAATTGAACTATTTGAAAAATTGACTTGTCCAAGTGTTGTAGGGAGTTGGTTTTGATTTTAGATCTTGGACGAAGCTCGGAATATAATCGGTCTGCAAATTCCTTCGAGTATAATTTAGTTTTTAATATTTTTTTTGTTTATATTAAGTTTCATAATTAAATAATCAAAGAGAGCTCAGAAATCAATTTGATAAATTAAATGTAAAAATAAAAAAAATGTATTTCAAAAAACGAATCAGCCAGAAAATATTAAGAAAAAAGATATGTAAATAATATGTAAAAAAGATAAGTAAATTGAACTTTGTTCGATTTCAATTGTATTTTTGGTTGGATGTCATTGACTAGATGAGGGTAAAAGTATAAATTCTCAGTCCTTCTTTATGTTTTCAAGCTCTCGATTAGAGAACGTATGTACTAATCTTCAGGGAAGTATCGGAATATAACATAATATAAAAACATTTGTTTTTGTAGTTCACTTATCTAGTAACTGTTTCATATCATTTATTCTCATATAATTACTGAGTATGGTAGGGAAATAATTTTGTAATTCTGAAAAAAGTATGGAACTTAATAAAGAGCATTTTAGAGTTATAATATTCTGCGATTTTAAAGTAGGACTGAGTGAGACATAGTGCGCTTGCAATGGAATTTTGGTAATGAAGCTACATCTTTCGCACCTCTGCGTTTACATATATGGTTCCAGGAATTAAAAGAGGTTGGCAATTCCCTCACTAATAGATCAGAGCTGTAAAGTCTGAAAACATTGCTGCTGTTCAAAAAAGATAGGCTGATTAAAAAAAAAACATATGAACTGATAGTAGAGTCAAGGTATCATTAAGCATCGGGAACAGCAATACTCATTCTGCACCATACTCTTAGGATAAAAAGTCGTTTGTCGATGGGTTCCGCATTTGCTAATGGTGTTTTAAAAGTGACTTTTTATGCGAATTAGCAAAAGAAAAAAAAATTGGTAAGATGGCAGAAGATACATTATTTCTAAATTCGTAACTGGAGACGAAATGTATACATCGTTTTGTTTTAACGCCAAGAATATATATAGTAGGTTTACAAAGGTGCTCTATCCACTTCCCTCCCAAAAATAAATGCATTGAAAAAATATATGTAAGCAATTTTCTTTAAGGTATTTTATTGATGAAGGCGATTAATTGAAAAGATTGACTATCAGAGGCTTAATGCTTCATGCACCATGATAATAACCGTTTATACACTGTCGGACAAAGTGTGTAACAAAATATCGAGTTTTTGTCTGGCAATAAGGTCAGAACTGAATGTGTGGATGGGTCCATAATGCAATAACACCTAGTATTTTAGCCGTCTTAGCATGCATATTCATTTTGTTCCTGCCCGCTTTCGGATTTTCCTCCATCGTCAGAGCAAATTCACCAAGTTCATGTAGAGAGTTCACTTCAATGTAATGTTTCACTCCAACAGAAACATTATGTTGAAGTGAACTCCCTTTACGAACTTGGTGAATTTGCTCTCATGATGGATGAAAATCCAAAACCGGTCAGGGACAAAATGAATATGCATGCTAGGACGGATAAAATACCGGAAGGTCACAATTATTTAAATGCTCACCCATTTTGCTATATGTTACTTTTGGCACTTCTTCAAGTTCATACATTTTTTTACGCTGCCAAAATGGTTTCAAATGTTATAGTTTTTTTTTTTTTTTGAAGATCTTTGGATGAATAGCTTGTGGACTTCAAGTTGTGAAAAATATGATATGATATATTTATTTGCCTGTACACATCACTCACAATATAATAGGCTCGTCAAAAAAACTTAAATAGGACATAAAAAGTGCATGGAAGCGGAAGAGAGTACTTTCAGCATCAATGACAAAAATGTATTGAAAAAACTTGAATTTTTATATATATATATCTTTCATATATATCTATGTGACCATCGAACGTCACAAATCACATCGACTTCAAGGATTAGGCTTTGTAATCTATCATGACTCTAGAAAATATTTGTTATTATTATGAATAATTCTAATACTGAATATTAAATGAAATATATTTTTAAAAAGTGGAACAAAATGGTGCCAGAACCGATCTCTCCACCTCGATAGAGGAGCATAAACATCCACAGCCTTCATATAGAGTCCAAACGTTTGGCATACTTTTGATGTGGTCGAAACATCGCTCATCGGCAAGCGAACCAATTGTTCTATCAGAGATCCATTTCAGAGCGCTCTAAAGTGGAATTTTAATAAGTGTATGGTTCCACGATGATAGAACTGTTGCATAAGTTAGAATTTTCCTTTGGGAAAAAAATGGAAATTGAGTAAAGCAATATAAGAAAGGCAACATGTGACATCAATTTTTTTTATATCTTCTCCTACTGCTGAAAGAGGAAGTTATTATAGCAATCATGTTAAATTTTCGCAATTCAGAAATATCTACACATTTTGATGAGTCCGAAAAAATAGTTTTTGGAAATTAGTTTGCGTGTGTGTGTGTGTGCGCGCGCGCGCAGTCAGTACAATTCATGAATGGAATTCGCAGAATGCTAAAACTTGGTATTTCATGTACGCTCTATGAGAGTTCGCGACAATGAGGGTTTTATGGTCAAAATCGTCGATGTACCAATTTAATAAATAGATTTTTCAGTTTTTGCGATTTTATCGAAAACGGCTCTAACGATTTTCATTCAATTTGTTATATCAACTAATCATATAAAGAACTACAAATTTTATTTGTAGCACTTAAGGGTTGTTCTGAGGGATAGGTGGCGTTAGGCTTTCCTCAAAAAGGCCATTTCAATATATTGTACAATTCTCTCATGTATATAATATTACTTGGACAAAAATTTAATGTTTTCCCAAAATTCCGAGTTTGAAGAAAATCGATCTACTGGAATTACGTTTCTTGTATAGTTATAATTTAGGCACAAGAAAAAACTTATCAACTTTTAAAGTTTATTCTATCGACGTTTCGTCGTTTAAACTTTCGTGCCGTTCCTCAGCAACTACATGAAAAAAAAAACACAAAGAAAGTTACAAGTAAGTAGCAGTGAGAAACAACAGTCAACATATAAACAAAGGGTGGCATTACAGAGTAGACGAATGAAGAATATTACCACACTTACAAATGTTAAAATCTTGTTTTATTTTTACATGTATAAGTGTGGTAATATATCGTTGTTGTATCCCACTATTTACTTGTAATTTTTTTTTTGTCTCTTTCTTTGGTTTTTCATGTAGTTTCATGTGAAGAAGGACACCAAAGGTGTCCGAATAAAGTTTTAATGTTGAATAGTTTTTTTATTTCTTTACCCTCAGCCAAACATAACTATATTGACTTTTATATTCACATTTTCAGTTATATATGAAATTTTTTACTTGTTATAATAAATCAAAATAATGGAAAACAAAAATTAGTAAAGTCACACATCCAGTTAACATAGTTTTACAGGAAATTTCGAATAGGATATCCTATGAAATCTAAACTTCCGTGTTCGTCAGTATTTTTGGTGTTTTAGTTTCTCTCTTTCACACACATATTCGTTTATAACATTTTGTTCAAATTGTTCACAAAACATATATTTCTGGGTGAAAACGCAATACCAAATATTTGCCATGATCGTAATACTTCGTCTTAGAGTAATCAGAGAAAGTAAAAACGATTATAACTTGTAGAGCAACAGTGAAAGAAAATCACAATCTAGTAACTAATCATCCATCTACTGAAGCAGGAATTATTTACTTCTAGACATGTAATTATTGTAAAATGCAATAGTTTCACGTAAAATCAATTAATTTAAGCTTTTAACAGCTTAAAAGATATTTCTAAAATTTAGAAAAACCATGCTTCAAAAATCCATTTCACTTCCTGATTTACTCACGACTAAAATTTCGTTATCTTCTCCTCGTATTTTCGTTATTTTTTTGTCTCTTGAAAGCGCATATAGCTATGCTTTTCTATATACACAATACTGATAAAATTTGTCCGATGTTTATTTAAAAGTTGTACGTATGCTTGATATGCAGGTTTCTGCCATTTAGGCCAAACAGTAATTTTTATTTCTCTTTTCTTATACTACTTGTGAGATACATGGTATATTTTAGTGTAATTTGATTATTTAAATTGAAATTAATTATAATGATAACTGATAGTATTTATTAATTTTATTGTCAAAAGTATGCTATTGATCTAATGTTGATTTTGAAAAGTTTGTTGTTTGTTATTACTAACATAGAATAATAAAATAATGTATCAATGAATATGATGATATTCATGAAAAAACAATAATTGGATAAAATGTTACAATATTTAGAGTATGTTATGGATTCAACCAAATACATTTAGATAAGAAAAAAATTGATTCCTGGAGACATTATTGTTAATGGGAGGCTGACTCTCTTCAAAAGTTTAACGAGAAGGTAACTTGAATTTTATTTTTAAAAATACGAATCTTCCTTGCTACTATTTTCAATTGCTTCCAAACAGTGAGTGACATTTAGTTTTGAGGCGACAAATTTCTCGCACCATAATCGTATGCTACATAATTTCCAAAGTTCCTTTGAGAAATAGGCCATACCTAGACAGAGAGAGACATTATCTGAAGTGCAATAAACACTGGACTCTATGCAGGGTGAGGCAAAACGCTTACTCCTGTCTACTCTGCTAATTTTAACTACGTCAAACGCGAACGATGGGCGGGAGAATTACGTGTTGCTCAGAAAATACTTTTTTTGGGTTAATTAAAAAGGAGTACTTTGGTTTTAAGATTTCACAAACTCTCTCCAGCTATTCAAAACTCAAAGTTCCACGAAACTCAAAGCATGACTTTTTTCCCGAACCGATCTTGGCTCTAACCTCTGGTTGGGTAACCCATTCATTAATTGTTTGAATTTTTTAAAAATAACCACTTTTCATTAAATTAATAATTTAGAAATATTTAATATTAATATTTAATTTAGTAATTATTCTTTACCAAAACCGACCATCTTTTGGATTTTGGAGCAAATTTTTGTACACATAGGCACGCTTTGGCTTGGCGCTATGATAGTTCATGAAAATTTATCTTGGTCTTAATTCCGACACCCGGCTGTCTGACTTTGCGGCTTACCGTGTGTTTGATGCCTTTACTACAGTGGATAATCCTTAATAATAATGAATTTCCTGTTTCACACATTCGAACCGATTCCTTTTGAAATGTTGAAACCAATTCGCCGAGCACAATGTTTTTTCTACGGGCATTTTGAATGCAGATTAGAGCCGCAAATGAGAAGTAAAAAACACTGGTTACATAATTAATATAGGATTAGCCAAAGAAAGCCCTGATATAAATTATATAAAAAAATGGATTTATTATTTGCCTTCAAAGATCAGCATAGTGTCAAAAATTTGTATAACAATATGGTTCCAAGAACTGTTGCCGATGTTTGTTTGGGAGTATTCACTCCAGTGACGATAAAACTGGTTTTTCTAGCGTCATTTTGAACGACATTATATTGCTAGAGCTTTTCAGAACACCTATAAAATCATTTTCTAGGAAAAATAATTACAATGAAAGCGGTTAGACCTAGGTATATATAAGTTTGGTCCAGGTTGAAAACCAATTATTGAGCCGTCTTCGATAAAATTGCGAAAAAATGAAACACCATACAGCAAAATGTGCTTAGATTTTCTTATTCTGAAAGGAATTTTAATAGTTTTAGATATTCCGATAGATCAATCAGACCACATTTGCAAATTCTTTATTGGTTTATAGTTATGCTCTCTCAAATTCACATAATCTCTCTTACACGCGCACTTATTTTTATCTAAATCATGTTTTTCATAAAATATTAATAATTAATGGAAGATCTGTATAATTTAATATAGTTGTTAAAATAAGAAGTGGCACTGGTTTCCAGTAAAATCTTTATTTTTAAATTTCATTATCTTACTTTTCAAAGAAAACATTTCAAAATAGCAAACTGTAAAAATAATACACAAATGAAAAATCATTGCATCTTCTTATTTCAATAAAAGTTTTTTCGAGTTTCGAGTACTCAAGTTTCGAAAACTGGCCCGAATGACTTTCGTTTACAGTGTAAGATAAAGTCAGACTAAAAATTATAAGTTTTTTTCCAGCATTTCTATTAGCATATAAATCTATAATGTCTTCATTACAATTAGTTGTGTATTGAATAATAACTGTGACTGCTGCTATGCGCGATTTTCGGTCGGCCATGGGGGCAAGCGATAGAATATTCATTACGAAGGAGAGCGGAAAAATTCTAAAATTTGATAGGCATTGTTTATATCATGAATTGAATATTTATAATTAAATATTGTGTTTAACAACCGTTATTTAATTTTTTTTTAAATAATCAGGTTTAAAGCGAGAACCCAGTTTGCGTTATATGTATATCCAATCTACTACGTCTAGATACATCCTTAAAAACGTGAGCGTACTATTGTTCTAAATCAGAAAATCCTGATTTATAATCATGTCCAGCAGATTTCATGTTCCAGTCTTCTAATTAGTATTTCATACTTACAAATTACCAGAGAATTTTATTTGCTGTATTCAGCGGAACCAATGAATGTGCATGGAAGTTATATAGGATGCATGGCATTTTTAAAAATTTACTTACAGAATACAGCAGTTTCTAGCTTAACTTTTTGTATAAATATCTCGAATCAATCAATTTGCTTGGATAAAGTTACATTATGTATAATTCTTTGACGAAAAGAAAATGGTTCAAGTTCTTTAAAAAAAAAAAAAAAACTATAAATAAGTAACCAATTGTGAATTCTTAACTCAAAAGATTATAAACAAGACATGGGCAAAACTAAGAAATAAATATTTACAATATTCATTAAAGGTATCACAGACCAAGTCCAAGATTATAAGATTAATACCTGAAAAATAAATTCTGGCCGCAGTATAATAAAAAAAAATCAAATCAAAATTTTAGATTAAAGAATGTATATAAGTCGTAACTAGGATACATGTTCGAACACTTTTGGGGCCTTTTTTTAATACACTATTTAAACTTACTGATCAAGTATTTATTACTAATAGGTATCATCAATACATTATTCAGCTTTTGGAGGAAAAATGATAAAATCGAACTATTAATTATTTTCAAATCGACCCACCAGACTCTTATTGTAGAAAACTGAATTAAATAAAGTCTGATTATCAACATGATTTCTATCATCACTTTGAAAAATACTTCTAAAGTTGAATTAGTTGTCAATATCGTTTATCCAGATAGTTTATTGATATTAAAATATTTTTATAAGCACGTTGATTAATGAATTATTATTTATATAAATACAAAAAAAAACTGTAATAATTAAATAATTACCATATTCAAAAGTGCAATATATTGAAAATGTAATATAAATATCTCTGATCTATGCTGCGTCTTGCTTTAGTAGTGCAACCTTATGATGCGAAAAATGCGTTATGACACTGGTCACGTACGCATCATATCTTGCTATACGTAATTATGACTACGAAGTAACTCGAATTAGTATTAAGCATGCATTCCAACCTTCTCCGTTCAAGTTATCACTAAACTGATAACAAAACAACTGATATCTATTAAAATACTTCAAACGAAATGATATGTCGAATTCACAGTCGTATTAGCTAAGTATCTTTTACCGGAATTCGAATAAAAATTTGCTTCTAGTCCTAAGATTATGGAACTTTTTTCTTTTGAATAGCTTAGCCCGGTAATTTTCAATAAACTTAATCTGGATAAAAATAATCTACATCAGTGCTTGCAAAAATAACAAACATTACATTTACAAATTTAAAATTATCAATTACTCATAAAAGTAAATATAGCTGAACTTAACTTTATTCAAATTAAAAATATTCTATTAAAACAAAATGTCCTTGAAATCATCCAGTATGAGGAGAAGTTTCATTAAGGTTATAAGTTGAAAAGGTTATAACTATTTAAATCTGACGGAGGTCGGAATTTATGGTATTAATTGTAGGGTAATTTAGTGAAAAATGGCGATTTGGAGCAGCCTAGCTTCTGGAATTGTTCGAAATTTAACATGTAGAAGTACCGTGCAGAATTTTGGTAAGTTTTTTATCTTTTTTCCAGACGTCACTTTTTTCTGTTTCTTCCATCCAGTTTCTATTTATCCTTTTTAAAAAAAAAAAATTGTTCAGGTATTCAGAAAAGAATGATGAGTGGTAAAGTTATGAACATAACTTCTTCCAGATGGCAATGGCATAAATTCAAGGATCTACTTCACTTTTATACTCTATTAGGTTTAATTCCAGTTGGAATTATTGTTTTCTATGCTAATGTTTTTATTGGACCTGCGAAGTTAACAGAGATTCCAGAAGGTTACACCCCTAAACATTGGGAATATTACCAGGTTGGTACATTTTTCAAGGAATAGAAGATGAAATTATAAGAATACTATTAAAAGTAAAATGCACTTGAGAACTTTTAGTTCATTTTTTTTTTTTTTTAGCAGTGATATAGAGAGTTTAGTTTTGTAAAAATTTGGAATAGAGATAGCTACAAATATTTCTCTTTTAAAACTGGAACAAGATGAACAAGATCAAAATACAGAAGTTTATTTGTCTTTGAACTCAGAAGATTAGGCCAATTCGAGAAACAGATTTCGAGACACATTGAAATTTTCATATTGGTCTATCGTAGTAAAAACTGTCATAATATCAAAGTGCTGGTTTAAAAATGTATCTGGACTTTTTTTACTAAGCGTATTGCTGTATAATGCTACAGCAAGTGCATACATGCACATAGAGGGCAGATCACCTAATTACGCATATAAAGCTATGCGAATCAATTTGGCTCAATGGGAATCCACGAAAACGTGCGTAAGCAGTTATTAATGAGTATGCAACACGTGCTCTAGTTTTCAGTTGTGATTCAGCATCTGAGTTACTATCCTATTGATTTTCTAATTAGCGCAAATTGTTTTTGTGTCAATTTACGTATCCGTTGTATGTTTGCGGCAGCATATGGGACCATATTCGTATGACGCAGCCAGTCATTCCAAATGTACATTCAAGCGTTTTTCTTCCCGAGCTCAACTTTACAATAAAACAGAGTATGCATCACCCAAGTGTTTTTTATTAGGCCTTCATTAAATCGTTTGATAGAAGAAATGATAATTAAAACACAAAATAATAAGGAAAATGTTTCAAGTAGATGATTATACTATAATGGCCAGCTTTATTTTTTAATTACCTATTTATTTGCTCGATATTTTGTTGGGGTCCTTCTTTAGGAGCTCTGTAAAATTTACTTGATGAAAGTGAGATTTGCAAAGCATATAGAGAAAAAAATGAAACAACAAGAAATAATTGTATGTTCTCGTCTAAATTTCGCTAGATTTTCAAATTTTAAATGTACATATAATCTTCTACCCTAATGGTAAGTCTCTACAATATTTATCATTTTATTTAATTCACTTTGTTTTCTTTTTTTTTTGGAAAGAGAGAGAGAATACTACAATTATTTCATGTTTTTATATCTAATGTTCAATCTAATCAATTAATATTTTGTTGTTGTTTTCTTTTTATTTTATTAGAGAAAATTTTCCTTCTACTTTTAAACATAACCAAATTTTATCAAATAAATAAATTATGCTGGGCTCCTGAAAAAAGGTAATAATGGTATACCCGAAACTTCTATCAAGTAAAAAATTTGTTTCTTTAAATAAAAACACCTCTGGCCATTGCTCTTGTAACTTAACCTTTGACGATTTGGGAAATGATTCGCTTTCATCAAATGAAAACAGGAACTCTACGCTGGTCCGATCGAATGGTTGAACTGGCTTGTTTTTAACTGTGTTATCCTGCTGTTTATTATGTATATTTGATATCAGAATTTATTTCTGCAGAGAAAAACTTAAACAGGGCTTTTTTTTATATTATGTGAATAAGTACCTAAAAAATTAAATTTAAATTAAGAACATCACGTTTTTATATGGTTTTATACTATTGCTACAAAATAGTTAATTACTTTCGGCCATTTATTAAGGACATATGAATATGATCTAAAAAATAAAAAATAAAAATGTTTTGCAGCATCCGATAACAAGATGGTTAGCAAGAAACGTATTCACAAGTCCACAACAAGAATATGAAAAATATCTGCATCTGATATACGAAGAGGATGAAAAAATGAAAATCACGTAATTTTTTTTTTCTTTTCAATTATAAATATATTATAAAATGTATTATATTTCACTTAAACTATTTTCATTTGTAGGAAACTAGAAAAACAAATTACAGAAAAAATGATGGAACGACAAGATTATCAAGCATATTATTATCAACCAATTTCTGCCAAGTATGCACGTATTGCTAAGAAAGATGCTGAGAAACTTGCGGACATTGCCGGTTTTTCTAAAACAAGTCCATAAGTGCCTGAATGTAAATAGTGTCATACAAATTAGCATGTAAAATAGTAACATAATAAATATATTGTTAAGAACAATAAACTTGAATTTTTTTTTTAATTTGAAATTATTATCTTCCAAATATGATTTCTATGCAAATAAATTTACTAATATAATTTATAAATCAAAATTTTGTTTGTAAATGCATAAGTAGTTAGTAATATAGAAAGTTTGACGTCGCTCATTAACATAAAGCGACCAAAACTATGTTATCATGAATAACTAAAGGAGATCTCGAGGAGCGGTCAATAAAATGTACACTTTTTTAAAATCTTTTCCAACGTTTCGACAAATTCATTGTCTTCTTCAGGGATAAAGATAAAAAAAGTGTTAATCGGTGTTAGATATATTTTCCATAAATCAAACTAAACTCAAATTGTGTAAACTCTTACTTACATTTAATAAACTCTGTTTATTACACAATTTGAGTTTAGTTTGTTTTATGGAAATTATATCTAACACCGATTAACATTTTTTTTATCTTTATCCCTGAAGAAGACAATAAATTTGTCGAAACGTTGGAAAACATTTAAAAAACTGTACATTTTATTGACCGCTCCTCGAGATCTCCTTTAGTTGTTATTAGATCGGTCGAGAATCTTCATTAACGTTATCATGAATAGTACATTTTAACTTTCTCATACTCCTCAGTAAGAGGAAGTAGTGAAACCGTGCCAGATTTTCGAAATTGAGTTTTCACCGGAAATATACGTTCTAGGGTCCACTGAATTTTTATGCTTTCCTCTAAAGTACCACATCAGTACAATAATAAAAAAAATTTTTTTTGTTTAAACTCGAAATTTTATCAACATATTTAATTCTGATTAATATTCTATAGATGATAAAATTTATAAAAAAACTGAAATAACACTTTAGAGGAAAACCTCGTCCCCCACCCATCGTCCAAAAACCCTCTTGAATGTATTTTCCCGGAAAAATGTTTAAAACGGAAGTTTATATTTGTAGTTAATATCCAAGTTTAAAGTAAATCGTTGGAGTTAAATTGGAAAAAAAAAACTAAAAATCCATTCAGTTCCTATTGCCTGTTTTTTTGATCAAAACCTTATTAAAAATCAAGTTTGAAGTTTTGGCAGATTTCTGTTTTTAAATTATGCTGACCATACACAACACATCACACATCAATTTCTAAAATCCACTTTTTCGGACTCAGAGCACGAACGCTAAATTTCCTGTTAGTGCTGTAAAAGAGAGTAAAAATTAAATAAAACTTATATTAAAATTAATAGTTAAAATAAGATAACATGATTTACGGCTGTAGCATGCAATTAGCTAATTGAAGAACACTTATGAATGTGTACAACAAAACAGTAATAATGGAAAATATTAGAAGTAATGGAAAATCATTTTTACTTTGTCTTATCAAATTTTCGACATCCAGTTTTCATGGAAATACATGTTATGATATCCCAATATAAAAAAAAAAATCTAGTGTGAAACACTCACACAACTTTCTTCTTATTGCAGTTTACAAAATTGTAATTGACAAATTTTATAGTTAAGTATACCAAATTTAATGAAATTCGCCGATGGTTTTTGTGGAGAAAATTGCGAAAACTGGAAAAACTTCAGTAAAAACGCCCTTCCGGTTTACCAATTTTTTTTTTAAACTTGAAATTTTGGCAATCTATTTATTTCTAATTAATTTTATTTGTAGGTTAGAATTGTATAATCAACTAAGATTAGCACTTTAAAGGGAAACATAAACTCATACTTCCCCCCAAAAGTGCCCTTAAATGAATTTTCCCGGACAAATAAAAGTTACAGCTCTTTGTGTTTCTAAACGGAATATCAAGGTTGAACTTTCTGAATATTTCGTTTTTGAGCTGTGATGTTCATATATACACACACACAAACACAGACCATTTTCTAAAAACCACTTTTTTTGGACTCAGGGGACTACTTCAACGTGTATTTCCGACGAAAACTCGATATCGAATTCGACACGATTACAATACTTTCTCTTTACCAGATGTAAGAGAAATTAAAAATCTGGTGTGAACAATAATTCGACTCTCTGTAACTCTTTTGAATACAATTATATCTAAAATAAATTTTCTTGAAACTCAAATTTTATGTAATTGTACTGATATAAATATACAGGTGGTGGGGGATAAGTTCCAACCTACTAACTTTCGCAGTTAGGGAAATGATGATTATATTGTGGCCTTAGAGTGCTCTAAAAACACTAAACCAACTACATATAAAATTTGAAATTAACGCCACAAATCCCGCGCGTGTGTCTATGTAGTCACATCACTCAAAAACTGATAATCGCAGAATGTTTAAAACCGTTGTTTAGTTTAAATATTAGCATGGAACATGATAATGAGATTTTTAAGAAAATCAACTGGACAACACTTTACTGAATACATTTTTCAATTTTTTGCGATTTTCTCGAATATGCTCAATAATATTGGAATATTAACCGCATATATAAAGAGCTACTCATTATTTAAGTGGGCTTTTTTGGGATAGGTTTGGCGTTATGCTTTCCTTTAAAGTGCTATTTTAATTTTTTACACGAGAATTTTTTCTACCTCTCAACAACTGAGTAGTGGTACGAAATAAACTCGTAATAAGTATAGCATGTAACGTAGTAGTGATCAAACTCGTCGTAATCTGGTAAGTGTAAGTTTCGATATTTTATTTAGAAATATTTAACAGTTTGAAAAGCGCATAATATCAGTCGATGCGCCAATATATACATACAAAAAACTTAAGGATCGGCAAATTTTAATTCAGCATACTGGGGTGGCCAAAACCCTCGCGGCGCCTCTGTCAAAATCCATAATTCGGGGATGTGGGAAAAAAAAATGGAAATTATTAGAGCGGGTGCAATTTTTATTTTTTAAAACAACCTACATTTTATTGTCGGATTGTAAAAGTAATTTTTGCGGATTTAGCTTATCTGATTTGTTATTGCCGTATTAATGATAATGATCTTGTCAATTATTATGCATAGAGAACTATGTGCTACAAAAATGTCAACTATCACCAATAATAAACAGAAAAAACATTATTATTTAAATAGCTTATTAGAGTCTGCAATACTGAAAAACATCATCATCATTTTGTGGTTATTACTGGGCTATGAATGACCCCATTTTCAGGTGTCTCGATAAACAATTTGTACTCGTCGACTAGTCAAATACTGAATGAGTGCTCTGACCTTTGGATTGAGATACTCTTGATATTACAGATCATCAAAACTTCCTAAGAGCGCCCATCACTGAAAAAATTATCAATATTATTCGTCAGAACGCATGCAAAACTGCAATCACCCTTTTCTAAACAATACTTCGTTACATAAGTTTGGGAAGGGCCACGGCTCATTCCACTGCGACCTATATTAAGAGGTCTATTCTGGATCCCCTGGGGTTATAGCACATCCTTCAGCTTCGCCCTCTTAATCAGGCCTAGCAAAGCTGAAAGTGGCTCCGTCATGAAGCTCGTGGCTTCGGGATTACTAGTCTAGTCCCCAGTTGAAAAAACCTTGTTCTTGCACTCCAAACTTGGATGTGCACTGGGGTTTCCTCCTCGGTCCTGCAGACAGGACATAATGCGTTGTCTGCAAGTAATAAATGGTGCATGTGCCTATTCAGCCTACAGTGCCCTGTTAGTAGACCCACTATTAGCCTTATATCCCTTCGGCTATGGCTCAGTAGGTCCTTGAGAAATAGGCAATTGTCTCTTAATGAAGAGTTTCGCCTGCCTCTGCCCTGGCGTACTTTCCCACCATCGCAGACCCTGGTCTTCTTTCCATTCCTTGATAGAAGCGTGAATGAGGCTCCTGGGCTGCCCGCAGAAGGGATCGGGGCCTATAAAGGTATCCTTCGAGCCCTCCCGCGCCAGGGCGTCCGCCCTTTCGCTACCAAGGAACCCCGCATGGCCCAGGACCCAGACGGAGTGTCATCTTATTCCGACCACCCAACCTCGGTTAGGGGGCAGATAGGCAGTCCCACACCAGTCTTACACTACTTCGTTAGAACTCCAAGAATTTATAGAAAATTGTTATCCAAAGCAGATTGAATAGAAAAAATTAATGCAAGTAGGAAAATTTATATTTATATTAAAGATACAGAAATTATTCAGAAAAGTACAAATTATTTGTTCCCAGGTAAGTATGAAAACAAACAAAAAATTTCCATCTTTTCTTATCACAAAATTTATAAAAAAAATTGACATAACTTGTTTATCCTTCTGAAACATTTTAATTTTTTTAATAAATATTTTAATAACTAAACAAAAATTAGCCTTTTGTAAACAGCGCATTTTCCATTTTTATATCACTTTCAAGGTAATGCAATTTGAAATTTGAATTTCTACATAGGAAACATTAATATTTTCAATACAGACTTTCCTTATACATTAACAGTTTATACCCCTAACATGGAATGTTAACCAAATGTAGTAGCCTTGAATGTAATTTCTACTCTATTCTAGAGTAGTGATATTTTTTTTATTTTTGATATCACACTAAAATAGAAAATTTCTTTATGATTAAAGTTGCATAAAAATTCATTCAAGACCCACGTGTATTTCATTTCGAAAATTAATTCCCTCATTTAAATACTAAGGAGAATATGTAATACATTCAACAGTAGGTTAAACACTTAACTTTCATTAAATAAAGACGTTCAATCTAAACAATGTTTTAAAGCAGCTTAATTTTTTTTTGTCGATATTCGCCTCGTAAGGATTTCCAGAAACGGTGTACTAATTGTAACAAGTTTTGTCAATAAATTATAAGCACCTCCAGCGGTAGGTCTGAATCTATGCAATTCTTTTTTTGTCAGTAGTCGGTCATGCTACCATGAGCGACTGCTGACAATTAAGAAGAATTGCACAAGTTTCCACCCCAACCGTTGGAGTAAATTAAGTACAGTTACGCCAAAATTAGGCCATGCTTTAATTTATAATCAATAAAATCATTCAAGCAACTTTTCAATTTCATTTGATTTAATTTTAACACGACTACTTCTGGAATTCTCTGTCCTAGCCTGGATATCTCACTTAGCTGCTTAAATACTAAAGATGAATTTTACTTTTGTAATAATTTACTTATTCTGTTCTCAAATAATTTTATCAATTGTTACTTATAGTGAATTTGTGTTATTTTTATTTATGTTTCCTGATGACAGAAACAAGAAATAATTTCCTTTTTATTTTCTCTCTTCCTTAGCTAATTTCATTAAAAAACATGCAGCAACAAAAATCCCAGATATTTACATAATTTGTGTAAATGTATCGCAAAGTGTAAGTATTTTGTAAGAACACTTGGACTCGAACATAGTATAAGAATAATTTGTCCAAAAAAAAAAATTTTAAATACAGATATCCAGAAATTTAATTTATATATAAAAAAAATGAAGTATTTACAGAAATAATGATGTTGTACATTTGAATAATAAGTTCTGAAAAAGTAAATTTTTTACTTAAAATATATAAGGCTTTTAATGTCTTATCTATTCTAAACTAACTTGGTGGAGTTTTTTTTTTTTTTTTGTGTGTGTGTGTGTGTGTGTAAGTAACATAAAATTTTGTTAAATGTAAATTCGCAATTTGTTTTGGAAAGAAATTAACCATCTGAATCTGATAATTCGCTATCATCTTCTTCCTCGTCTTCATATGAATAATACATTTTATGTTCTGTTGAAATTAGTTCAAGTATTGCGCTGTAAAATTAAAATAAACTTATCATATTTATAACAAACGATAGTAACAAAGTTTAAAATTAAAATTGAAGTATTTAAAGTAATAATAACAAAAAGAAGGATTCGCGACACAATGTATAAGCAATAGCCTCTAAATTATTGTTCTTATTTATGAATTAATCGAATAAATTATTTTAAAGGAGCGCTTATAATAAGTGCATAAATAAATTTTTAGGATTATAAATAAATGTTACAATTATTGTTTCAAAATAAGATAATAATATTGCTATTTAAGTGAGTAAAATGCTTGGCTATTTTTTTTTTTAACACAATAGTTTCTTTAGCCAGTAGTTTTCCTATAATTTTGGGACCGCTTTGTGAGAAGAATGAAGAAAATTTTCACGGTTTTGAACGATGGTGGTTGTAAAGACTTGGTTAATGTGACGATCAGGATCACTATTATTATTTTCATATTTTTATGTCTTAATACAATGAAATTTATTTGAAGTAGGTCTTTAATCACCTTACAACAAGCACAGGGAAAATCAGTTTGCACTTGTACATCGTTTAATTTTGATAATCTTTTAACGAACCAATTAAACTAGTTTTATCAAATTCAGTTATGGTCACCAACACTTCGTATCGCCAAAGATAAGCGTTAGAAAAAAAAAAAAAAAAAAAAAAAAAGAAGAAACGTTTACATGAATAAAAAAATTACCTGAGAATAAGGCATTCATCTGAATTACTATTCCAATTCGTGACACCAGGATGTGATACCTTAAATTCCAAGAGCCAATCCAACCATACACGCAATTCCTATTCATAAAAAAAATTGTAAATATTATGTAATAATGAGTTAGTTGGTATCATCATGGTGACTGATCTGCTATGTTGGAAAGTTTCAATGATTATAGTGGTTCATTTTGTGGTCATCGACCTGTTTTGGGTATTCGCCCATCTTTGTGAACGTTGTGATATCATTATGCTTCGTACAGGGTAAAATCAGTTCACAATGGTTATTATAGTGAGGGTGAGCATTATGCACTGTATGTTTATAAAGCTGATTTTGCTCTGTGTAAGTATATGATATCGCACTGTTTATGAACACATCCTGAAGATGGGAAACTCTCTAAACCAATCGATGATCACAAACTGAGAGAGGTCTATCATTATATAAATCTCTTAATAAGTTGGTGTGTTTAAAAGAAGCAGGCATTTACGATCAGCACGACTAGCATTAACAGTCTGTATTCTTATAAATAATGTCTGTGTATCCATTTAGAATTTTGCACAATTTATGCTTCTTTTTTTTTTACTTATCTGCCCAAAGTAACAAACAATCTTCTTTTTTTCTGTTTACACGTTTTGTTTTTTTTCTGGCATCTCGGAAAAATGCTGAATATTTTTAATTTCATTGGCATAGTACATTTAATTCTTCTGGACAGGAATTGTACATAAAATTCTGAAAGAATTCCCTTTTTTTCCTTTCAATTCTGAGCTTTTATTTCAAGATTAGAACCAATATGCGTAACACCAAATTATCTGCTGGACCATAACACTTACTAGATTTTGCCCGTTGTAATCTAATTATGTTCCTAAAACCTGACTGTTTCGGATGTTCATCAATCATAGAATAATTTGGACAAGAAAAGTAGCTTGCAGACTTTCAGCTTTCATGGAAATGTGTGTGATTGAATTGATATTATAAATGACGAATATCTTATAACTGCAGTACAAGAAAATATACCTTATGAGAAAGCGTACGAACAAAATCTTGAAATTCTACTATATATTACCTACATTTATGTACATTTCTAATTTAAGTTTTAGAATTGAAATCAAATCACTTAATCAATGAATAATTGACTTTACCTGAATTAAATAAGCGGTAGAAGCTTTACACTGAAATTTGATGCTTTTATTGACAACTATGGTCTTTAGTTTACCTCCTTCCTCTTCCATAGTTAGATTGTGACAGAAGAAAATAAGTGCTAGCGGATATACTAATGTAGAATCATGTAATAATATACTCATATTTTTTAATTTCAAATAATAAACTAGAAAACTAGAAATGAAAAAGAAAAATATTAGAATTAGTTTATTATAATATATTTTTATCACTTCAAAAACAAAAAATCAGCGCTACCTGCTTTCAAACTTGTTAACACCTGCGTTTACTGATTTTGGATGGATTCCTAACCGACCATCTTCCATTGTATGTATTGATATTTTGACTTTGTCATTCCTTTTAACTTTAGTTCTTAAACAAAATACAAAAATAAATTAATATAACTGGAAAACATATTAACATTGTTTTGTGACTAAAAAAATAAAACTTTAAATACCTAATAATGGCAACATTAGGATACAGTCCGCTACAGATAATAGCCTTTAATAAGCCTAGATTATTTGAGTTTACATTTGCATGATCATTTTTTATGTTATTATTAGCAATAAAATTCATCTGATAGAGGTGATCTGCGAACTGTTGCTTCATTTCCCTGTACACACAGAATTATTTAATCTGTATGATAGATGAATATCCAAAGTGGTCTTTAAAATAATTGCTATTTCTATATATAATAAAGTAAAATTTTAACGCCTATTTTTCCAGATGGGTTACACGTCCAACTACCGATTGTTTGTCAGACGTGGACGAAGGCGCATAGCAAACATAACGATATACTTATATTAATACATCTAATAAAATCCAAGGTCAAGACCGGAAATAGAATCCGGTATACCCTAATTCACCTCAGCTTAGCCTACCACGCCTCTAACAACTCATATATGTGATCCTATACATATAATTCCTACTTCCTGTAAAATTATATTTATATATGTAATATACCAACCTAAGAAGTTCAAGATTGCTATGAGAAACATAATTCTCATGTGCAAATTGTTTACCCTTTCCGTGTCGACAGGCTATTTCCCATTGTGTCATAATTTGAGCAACTAATAAATGATCACTTCTTCGTCCAAAATCTAAATCTTTTTTTATTTTATCTAAAAATTTTTCATGTCCCTTAAAAAAAAAGCAAACACAAAATTATAATATTTCATAATGATTCTTAAACATACTGTAAATAAATTCAGTAAGTTTAGTTTTAACAAATTAAACATTTCTTTCTAAATTGTTTATACAAATTTCTATTTTCAAGAGATTTTTGGAATCGAAGAATTAGGATATACAATATTTTGCCTGAAGGGGTTTTTGTTTTTGCGTACGTTCTGACAAATCCAATTGCATCAAGATGTTTGTTAAATTATAGTGATTGTAATTTACTATTTCTAAACTTATCTCCAATTCAGTTATACCAAGCTGTAGTTTTTCTTTGAATTTCTTCAAAAAGATAATTATAATTTGTCGTTTTTACATATGCAAGGCAGTTAAACTTTAAAGTATTTTAATGGAGATTGTACCACGGTTTTTCAAGTCATTGTTCTTATATGACTTGAAAATAATGAACATTTTATTTAATTATCACTTTAATACTGCGAAAATTAGAAGGACAATATCTTCTAAAAGTTCGTTTTACATCATTAAATTTACGATTCCCTCAAAGTGAATGATTAATTGTTGCAAATTTACATATCTGATATCAGGAATTTTAAACTTAACCTTTCACTATTTATGTTATACTAACTTTTCACTATTTTCCACTATTTATGCCTTCAAAATCAATTTCTAGATGATATATTTTTTCCCATATCAAATATTTTAAAAGGTATATGAATGATTTAAAAAGGTCGGTAAACATTGTAATTGAAAAAGTATTGATTATAACTTAAGTGTATCCACGTTTTGTTGATTGTACTAACTGTTGATTGGGAACTGTTCGCATCAAAAATATAAAGCTAAATAATAAACTCCAAATAATCAAGTTGTTGCACAAGAAATACTAAGTCTTTATCACAAGATATCACTTATACAATAATGCTGAAGGAAGTCGCTTATGCAGCTATTATTTTCAAGACCAAAATAAGAATATTTTTATAAATGGAAAAAAACAAAGAATTCCAGTTTAAATATTTATATGAAAATGCGGGTACCTAAAATTTTATTTTTATGCGAAATAATTGTAAGTGCAAGATGAATAGCAAGTACTCGAAAATGGCATGTTAGAACTAGTAGCAAGAATTTAGCAGGCTAAATGTGAAAACGAAAATCTATTTTGTGTCGTTTTTAACTTACCAATGGACAAACAAAGGGATCTTTATAAGATATAGTAGATGCTATTGAAGCAATTGGATCCAAGCAACCAAACATAGCGGCCAATAGCATCATCTTTCCAGCTTGTGGATCTACGGGAAGTTTAGCTAAATGATAACCTAATGGAGTTAATTGTTCATCTTCATCTAAAGCATTCATAGCTATTAATAACTGAAATTCAAGTTTAATTTAAAAAAACAAACAAAAAACAACAACTTTATGGCATGATAAAAAAATCTAAAGAGAAAAAACAAGAGTTTCTTAAATACCTCAAGGGATATTTCCACAGCTCTTGGATTTGGTGGATCAATAACTTTTTGTAAAAATGGACTAATCTTGCCTACTTGTAACATTTTTGCTTGTAGAATAACTTCTTCCAATCTGATTCGCATCATTTCTGGAAGTTGATATGCATCGAACACTTCTTCCCTTCCTTTGGGATATAAATGATAACAAATACCTTCCTGGACCCTGTAATAAACATCTTGTTATAAATATTAAACTACCTTAATAAAACTTGTCCAATTCTGCACAAAAATAAAAATATGTAAGCAATCAAATAATGAAGATCATTAGTGGATAATAGTATATCAAAAACTCTTGACGCTGTTGAATGTAATTTGACGGATAGCAAGTAATTTAAAATAGTCTAAACTATTTACATAGGGCTAACTACTATTGCTATTTACTATCAACTAAAATATTTTATAGTGCCCCGTCCAGATCCTCCTTGTCAATTTTACTTTCAATTTACTTATTATTTAGGCTGAACGAAGTTTTATTTGAATGAGGGGATTGCAAGAAACCTCGCAAGCTTTCAAAAGTATAATTTTTGCTAAGCAATGATTCTAAATAATGTTCAGATGGAATATAAAGTTTATTTGTTTACATAATTACCTGCCAGCTCTTCCGCGTCTCTGTTTTGCATTAGCTTGACTAACCCAATGTTCCTTTAATGTTGAAATATTATGATCTAATTCAAACATTTTTATCTTAATTTTACCACAGTCTATCACATAAACAACATCATCGATTGTAATTGAAGTTTCTGCAATATTTGTAGCTAATACTATTTTTCTAACACCTAAGAATAGATACAAAAATTTAACATTTTACAAATGAACTATTTATTATTTTGCTAGAAATTTTGGATAAATACCTGGTGGTGGCCTGCTAAAAATTTCTCTTTGTGCTACTGTCGGCATCATTGAATGAAGGGGCAATATTAAGTAGCGACCTGAAATTCAATATTTAGATACTTACTAATGTCAAAAAGTAAAAATAAATACTTAAGTTAAAGTGGACAATTCTTACTTGGCGGGAAACAACCTGATTCACTAAGACTCTTGTTCACTGCAGAAATTTTATCCCACCCTGGTAAGAAAACTAATATCGCACCCGCTGGCTGCTGATTGCAAATATACTTTATTAAATCTCGAATCAGTGGTATATTAAGTTCTCTACTAAAAGGATGTCGTAAATTTGTAATTACATTTTTTGAATATTTACGACTCTTTTCCAGATTGCTATAATCAAAATAAGTACATATACAACACAACACTAGTACAAATTTAATTAATGATTAAAATTAAGCTGTATTTTTATGAATTTGTTTTGGATGGACGTTTGTTCAACGCCAGTGTTAACTGCAGAATATTAAACTGATTTAACGACTTAGAAAGCACTGACTTGTTCCAAGTTAACATTTTGGAATGATAGTAAAAATTTGTATGACTACAAAAAATCTTATCTTGAAGTTACCACTAAATCATACTCTACAAACTGTAAGTGGTTATGTTTAGAGAAACAACCATCTCATATACATTCAGTAAGTCAGGAAAAAAAATAATATGGAATAAGAGTGATGGGAGCACACATAACATATTTGGTTGTAAAAAATGTAAAGTTAACACTAGATAATTGTAACAGCAACCAAAGAGAGTAAAAAGCAAAACCCAAAACCACTCTCTCGGAATGAAGTGGGAGAAACTGTATAAATATAGCGACGGACAGTCCATAAAAACACAGTTGAATTCAGTTCAATACATCCAATTACTACGTGTCATTTTCATATCACTCTACCTGTAAAACATTTCTCTATTGTAAAGTCCAGGCAGTCTGTATCACTTAATTAATATATTAATTTAACCAGTGTTAACCAAGTCTTCTTCTTATACCATCAACCAGACCTAAATTCTCTCCACCTAACACATCCATTATATGATTAAGCCAGCTGCTTCGAAATGACGATTTCGGAAAGATGCCATTGTCTTGGGTAATTTTGAAGAAATGTGATTCATCAAATAAACCAGAAAAAAGTTTTAAATAAAAGTTGAAGATCTTTGTATGTGTAGTTGATACATCAAGTTTGAAGCAAATCATCGGAGCTATTTTTGAGAAAAATGAAAAATTGAAAAAAACATTCAATAAAGTGGTACTTCCGGGAGAGGAATTTTGACAGATGACTTACTGTCGGGGCCCTATTGAACGGAATAACAATTGTGAACTTCCTACGATTTTCGTTTTTGAGCTAGGCTCTTCACATATATATATTGAAGAAATGTGATTCATATATATATATGCAGACCATTTTCTAAAAACTACTTTTATTTTGGATTCAGGGGACCTCAAAACGTGATTTACGGTGAAAACTCGATATCGAAAATTTTACACGATTACAATATTTCCTTTTACTAGGAGGAAGTAGTAGAAGTGGCAGAACTTTTAGCTTGTTACAAAGATTATAACTTCATACAGCTTTTAATCAATATCCTCTCTCCAAGCGGGCGCACATATACAGTGAATTAAATATATCGAAATTTATAACTGAAACCAATCAATGACCACAAAATAAAGTAGGCTATCACGGGAAAAAAATTCTAGTACTTATTCCCTCTAGTTTTAGTTACACCGTTTGATTCTAAATTATAATAAAATATAAATAAATACTCTAATAATAGAGGAAAGGAAGCTCAATGGTTAGCGCACTGGACTCCCATGCGGAGATCCCGGATTCGATTCCAGCTGTGCTGCTCTTAGAGTTTCTCTTCATCACTGCCCGGTGAAAGACAGTGTAGTCTGTAGCGAGAGAACACTATCCGGAGGCCGGCAGTACACTAAGAAGGCTCGCGTCGATGACCATAGGTGTTGATGAGCCTCAAATTAAAAAAAAAAAAACTATCGTAAGGCTGGAAGTAGCACCTCAATCTAGCGTCATCATTCCATTCTGTCTCTAAATTTTGTTCTCATTGAGCCCAGTTTTTGCAAAGACGGAGAAAAATAGCGCGAACAATATGATTACTAATTGAATGTGTAAAAGCATTGAGGCTTAAACAAAAAAGTGGAGTTTATTACAAAAAAAAAAATATCATTGGATATTTTACATTTTTATAGGATGATTATATTGCGTTTGATAGATGTAAATCCAAAACCACCATGGTATCATACCAACTTTTAAAAGAAATTAAACGTTCAGAAAGAAAGAAAAAAACTTTTACTCTATTAATGTTCTAATATTAATAAATAGGGTGGGGTACCCATATACAACTTTCTTTTATTTTAATGCCAACTTCCAAATTACAAATTCATTCCATAATTGGATCTTTTTCAACCGATAACTAATCATAATCTTATCCAGGAAGAGATTTATAATAGAACATGGAATGTAATAAAAATGAATTTCAAAGAGAAACTTATCGTCACAAGTTCTGCAGAATCCCTCTTAAATCAATTTCCGGGGGAAAAATATTTCAAGTAAAAGTAACAAGCCTGTCAACGTACGTCAAGAAGCCAAGTATAAAGAAAATAGATCAATTACAAAAAAAAAAATCACGAAAAGATTAAAAACATTGTTACATAAGTTGATGTTATTCTTAATTCCGGTCAACCAATTCGGACCGAAACCATATAACCATATGAAGTGGTTGTGATTTAATTAGTAGGCTACCTTCGAAGTTGTGCAATTTTTCGATTGTGAGTTTCATAATTATTTATAAATCTAATAACCTCACAATATAATACGGTAACTCACTCAATATATACGTCGACTGCTATTTCTTTTTTTAGTTCGTCCGGCTTCATTCTCTTTCTTTCTCGTTTGACGCTGGCCAATTTTACCGGTAGAAAAGCAGGATAACTGAAATAATTTAAATGAATAAGTTTATAATGAAATCTAAATAAAAAGAAGCAATAAGCTCATGTTAAAATAAAAATAATATAATAATAATAATAATAATAACAGACTTACTTCAACATCGAGTAGACGTCTTCTAAATAGTATTCTTTCACTGGAAAGGTAAATCCAGGAATATGTACAGTATGGCAATTATTAAAATATTTTGAGAATTGTTCAGCATTCAATGTAGCGCTCATTAATATTACTTTTAAATCTGGTCTCTATTAATGTTGAGAAGAAAAAAAAAAATATAATTTAGATGATGATTTCATTTTATTATTTTATAATCAGCCGCATCCTGACGTCCAATTAATGAAAACATTTTTCCTATTGACTGCTCAATTGCAAATTATTTCGAAATAGATTAAACGCTATGTTCGCCAATGTTAAAGGGATTTTAAGAACCCCCTCACCGACATTAATCCTCCTATTACAATTTTGCCTTAAAAATTAAGTGAACCAAATCGCCCGAAACTTTACTTTTTAATGAATTTTGTTCTATTAATTTCTTCCTTTGATGTCAATAGTCAAGGAAATTAATTAATATCAAAGTTACATCGACTACTTTAAGTTATGGTAATTGATAATATTGCATTACATATTTTTTAAACTTTTTTTTTATCGATGGTCCTGAAGTAAGAAATTCGTTTGAAACGTTGGGTGTTATCTAAAAGAAATCTTTTTAAGAGCATCCACTACATTTTCCTAAATTACAATATTTAAAGAAAAAAAAAAATGAAGACTTTTGATGTTTTTATCGAAATAAAAAAGTGGCGGATCTGATCAACCTATTATGCGCCATAAAGTCAAATCCTCTGCGATTTAAAATATCTGTTGTGCTCCCTTAGGTGTCCGTGTTTGTAGAAAGCATAAAGAATTCTATAAAATATGAATTTTGTAATTACAAGAGAGTATTTGTATTAATGGTGAGCTTGAGTTTGCAAGTGGGTTCACTAAATATGCATATAGGTTGCTAAACTTATAAGAAGTGGCACATTTGGTCGAGGAATAAAATAGGTATATACAAAATTCTATAACATAACGGCCCCTGGATTTTTAACAAAGACTTGCTGAACCGACATGTTAGATTTTAAAGCAAAATAAATTACAAAAAATATTATCGTAAAAGATAGATCAGCAATTGGCGATTAACAAACATCGAGAAGTACATATACTGTAAAATTAAATCAATAACGTCCCATTATGACCAATAGGCTGATGTGGAATAGCACATCCTAACTATTTCCCTGTTTTCTATCTTATTGTGTTTTCTGTATTATTGTTGGGAATGTTTAAATTAAATGTTTCCATTGTTATGGTAAAGTTCGCAAAACTGGATAACATCATAGATTTTTCCCATTATAGTCTTTTTTCCTTTCGTAGGCATCGCCCGGTTTCGGGCGTTCACCCATCTTCGGCATGTCATGGTAAACAGTGTGATATCACAGATTTAAACAGTGCAAAATCAGTTTACAATCCGTAAATTGAAAAAGTGAAAATGGACGGAAACCATAGAATCACTATTACCGGTTCTTTTTATTTTCATTCTCCTACACTAAGTAATAAAAATAGAGACTTGGACGTATGCAGACGATATGGTTCATACTAGGTAGATCTTTGGAAGCTCTGAGAAACTTATCTGCGGTTCCAGAGAAAGTAAAAACATGAGCAACAGCAAGAGACCAAGAAATGAAGTCGATTCGTGAAAAAACGAAACTTAATAAAAAGTTCTCTGATTTTAGATTAAAAAAAAAAGCCATTTTAAAAATCAGAAAAAGTTTCGAAGTATACATAGAAATGCAAATATACTTACAGATGGTATAATATCCTTAAGAACAGTAATAACAAAGTCAGATATTGTATCTCTTTCATGGATTTCGTCAAGTATAACATGTGAAACATCGGTAATAAATGGATCTGAATGCATTATCTGTAATAATATTCCAGTTGTACAAAATAATATAGATCCAGTATTTCTTGGTAAATTTCTGTAAAAAAAAAGAATTAAGCATTATTGTTAGAATTGATATCCAGTACAAGTTTTTTTTTAATAACTTCTTTATTGAATATTTTCAACTGTTCTAGAAGGAACAACAAGTAAATGTGATATAAGAAAAGAAATACAAATGGCGTGATAGTTAAGAATGATAGTCATCCAGTGATGACCATCACAGGTCGACTAATTGGTCACGTGACCAGCGGCGCCTCAGCTGTCTATGAGGATTAGAAGGAAGTGTCGTTGAACGTAAATGTCAGTACAAGTTAACGAATAAAAAAAGAAAAGCTGATTACTTCTCTAATCTAATATGATATCCAACTGATTGCCCACATTTTTCGCCTCTCTCGTCTGAAACCCTTTCAGCCATTGAAATTGTTGAAATTCGTCTTGGTTGAGTGCATACAATATGACATGTTGAACCTCTACCACATTTAATTTCTTCTTCTAATATAAACTGTGCCACTTGTGTTGTCTTCCCACATCCTGTCAAAATAATAATAATAAATGTATATTATAATCGTTTAAATGCGTTAATAATAAAAACAAATAGCTAATATACCAGTTTCTCCACTAATAAGAATTACTTTATGCTCTTTCAAAGCTTCAAGAATTTCATCTCTTTTATTAAACGCTGGCAATTTCTTTCTAAATTCTAACATATTTCTATATTTTGGATTATTTATTTTATCTTCTTCTGATGTCTTGTATTGTTTGTTCAAATATTCATTATTTTGTAACTGAAATTGTAACTTTTATTAAAAAATCAAATTTATTGGTGATTATAAACTTCAAAAACTTATTTAAAAAAGGGTTCCTAAATCATCAAAATAGAAGAATTTAGTCTTTTATCATTAAGAATACATTTACATCAAAGGATATTATACACGTCACCTTAAAATTAAAGATCTTTGTATCACGAGCTTGATTAAAGTCATTCTTTCCAATCCCATAGTTTAATCAGATTTAAATTTGGAAGGATTTCCTGCAAAGAGCTTGTTAGATTTACTTCTTCTAGAAGCGGTCAGTAGATCAAACAAATCTAATTGGTAATATTCGCGAAGGTAATATTTTGCAAGCCCAAGTTGAATAGTGCAAGACCAAGATGAATAAGTTCTGAGGCGAAATTAGGCGAATAGCTATAAATAATCTTATTCGCCTGACAAGATCACCAACCGTCTAGCTCACCCACATTTATCAGTGTTTATCTTCGAAAATCCGGAATACCCCAACATCGATCTTGGTTACGGCCGTATGTCGAATTCGTCATCAGAGAATCCCAAGCAACCCATAAATTCTGATCAAAAGGGTTATGCCAACATTGTTAATGTTCAATCATTTGTGTTTTTATAACTACTGTGGGAATTAAATATAATTTAGCCGCATGGCAATAGAGACCAAATAAAATGAAATACACATATGATATAAAAAAGTAACAAAAGTGATTTGTATTATAGAACTAAATGTAGAATGAGTATGTATTAAAAAAGTTGCTCTGTTCGGTTGCGAATCCATTGTATTATAAAAGTTGTTCATATTACAAATAAGTTGTGAATTGTCATTTTAACGTTGCCAAAATAAATAGTATTCCGTGTGTCATTGAAATCGCCCTTAACATTTCACTTCCTTTCTATCATTTAGCATATCCCATCTACATATTTTTGGGGGCTCGTCCGGGATTATGCAATAAAATTAGGAAGAGGTGAATAGTGGTTTAATTTTTGTTTAAATTTTACGGTTTCCATTATTAGTTATTATGGTTTCAATATTTATACAATGTCCGAATTAACTATTGAAAAAATAAACTTCCTGAAAGTCACGGAATTGAAGCAACATTTAAAATGTAGAAGCCTTAAAAGTAGCAGTACAAAAAAAGAATTATTAAATGCCAGCAAGCTAGTGATTTTCATCGACTCGCGAGCTACTATAGCATCCCTAGTGTCACCCGCTTCTCCAGAGTCAGCAGTGTTGCTAGCTGCAAAGCTAAACGCAACCCAGCTGATTAGAGAAGGATGGGTGCTGACGTACCAGTGGGTACCCAGTCATTGTGGGATTGAGGGGAACAAGAAGGCAAATCCTCTCAGCTTCAAAACAGTGTGCTCTTACTTGAGAAGAAATAAAAAAAGCAAAGTTCGAAGAAAGCCCCAATCATCAGCTGAAGGGAAAACTTGGGCCAAGCTGATGGAACAGCCGCTACCGCATTACTTGCCACGTAAGGTAGAAGTGCCAAACTTTAGAACAGCCACAGGCCACGACTTCCTACAGAGCCATCTCCACCGCATTGGGGTAGTGAACTCGCCGATTTGTCCTCTTTGCTACCTAGAAGAAATGACCCAGAACCACCTTTCTACCTGCCCAGGACTGGACGACGTGCGCGCCGAACGCGCCACCGACGATCCTTATTTTCTAATTAGCAAACTTTATTGGACTGCTAGTACACATCTCATGGCCTAAAAAGCCTTAAAATCAGGCGTAGGAAAAAAAAAAATATTTGAGAGAAGAACAAAGTTCTGTCTCTTCCATAATGGAAACTTCCCTCATAACTTAGCCTTAACTTTTCTATCAAAGCTTCCTGCAGCGCATCACTACTGTCATAATAATACAAGGAATAAAAAATAAGCAATCATGAAGTGGGGACAATGCAAGATAGGCAACTGTTGAATGCTGTCATTCACTTAATTCTAATGATCCACAAACTTTTATTTTAATTTCACATTGTAATTTGTAAATTTAAATAAAAATGAACCAAAATAAAAATTGTGAATTATTTAATTACTTTTGAGCAAGAAATTAATGAGAGTAAATTCTTTGGATATACGAAATGAAATATGAAGATACTCATAATTTAACATAACTAATTTTTTGAAAAAATCAAATCATTTTCAATCAATCAAAAAATCATTAATAATTGGTTAAAACAAAAAAATAAAGAAAAATGAAATTCAAAAGAAATAGATAATGTAAGCTGAAATTGTAAATTTACATATAAATAGTAAGTTTGATTCAAATTTTTAGAAGCAGATGGTAATTTTTAAGACAATATTTAATACAATTTAAAAAATATTCTTTCATAATTATGAAATAGAGAAATAATCAGATGGATTACACATAATAATAGATTTTTACTCACACAACATTTCCGGGTGCCATTGTTAATTTTATCATTTATATTTCCACTTATCAAGTTCAAGAAATTTTCTTTGAAAGCACTTTCTCGTATATGTTGATATTTTACGCGTGATGATGCTAATGATGAAGATCCTGTCCTAGAATAGTTAAAAAAATAAAATAAAATAAGAGACAAAATTGTGAAAATATGAATAAATTGTAAATAGTTTAGAGAAATAAAAGACCTGATTCTTTCTATTGAAGGTGGTGTTTCTGTGCCAATGCTAAGCAGCATTTTCTGAATTTGCTTTTCTTTTTCTACAGGTAATTCCAGAGGGAGTGTAACCTATTATTAACAAAAGTAACTGTTCTGTTCTGTTCTATTTAAGTAATAAACATTCGATGTTATTTTAATTTTTTTTTTTTTTAAATGAAAAACATTTTTAAGGGTAAAATACAATATGCTTAGCAAATCACATACACTCTTAGCCTAGGTTCTTACCTGGGACTGATATTCTAGTATCCACTTTCCGCAGGATGAAGTCAGTCACCTGTTTTCGCTAACAACTACTTTTTTCGCCATATCATCAGACAAACACTTATCAGCACTTTTACAAGGCCATACTAAACTTCTACTCAAAATTTTATTCTGGATTTCCAGATGGACTTTCTCCATAATCTATCAAAACGGGTTTACGAAACTTAAACACATTGTTGCGAGTAATGATACCGATATTTACGGTATTGCAGAAGCAGGAGCCTCAACTGATCATATTAATTTCTCCCAATTTAACGGTTCTCAAACGTATACATAACGTAGATCAAGGTAAGTAACATCGGGATTAACTGTTGCAGTTAAAAATTCCATTACCGTTAAGTTCTCAGTGGGAAAAGAGTTGGGACAATTTGGAAAACGAAGAGGACAAGTGGGAAGTGTCAGAATTCCTAAAGAGGGAATCACCGAAGGCACTTATTTGCTTATATTTCTTAATAATTTAGAAGCAAAGGCTCAACATCATTTCATCATTTCTTGCCTAGCGATTCATTAGAGTTAAATATCAAAGCTCTATAACTGGCTTTTGATAAAAAATTCTATCAATCCCCGGATACTAGCATTACTTTATGCAGACGATCTCCTTTATGCTCGAGTGATCTGAGCAATAAGAAGATGCATCAATTCTCTGGAACAGGAACCACGAAGGTGAGAAGTATTGGCTAATTAGTCTGAAAAAATGAGATGCAGCTAAACCCACTAAAAACCGAATATGAGCTTTTCACCTCTCTACAATCAACATGGAGTGATCTTTTTAATCAACGGGAACGTTTAAAGCAAACTAAGAAGCAGTTTATCTAGGTTAAAAATGTACTCAAAATTAAATTGGAATAACAAACGGAAAATCTAGCACAAAAAGTCGAAAAATTCTTAGATAAGTTCCAAGTAGGAGGCCCTCCAAGATATGCTAAACCATGCATTTAAGGAATATGTAAGACCGAACTCATTGATCATGACTGAGGTCACAGAGCATGGAGTACATACCAAAGTCATTGCCACAGCATCGGGATCGACTATGAAGAAATTAGACATTACTCACAACTAAGCGATAAGAATTGTCATTGTTGCACCAAAATCCACGTCTAAAGCAGTGTTAGAAATGCAATCAAGTACTAAAGCGCTGACAGAAGGGATCCTGGCGGTATTAAAAACCAGTGACTTACATTAAATTGCTAGGATGGCTGCAGACAGCCTCTTCTAAAAAGAACTGAAAACAAGGTATGTTTTGGATAATAAAAGAGTGCTTCTGGTAAATTGATTTTGTTTGTAAAGCGGTACTGTCCTATCTTTTCAAATAAATAACTTTTATTATTATTACTATTATTGTGATACGATCTTATGATATGACGATGGCGTTGAAGGATTCCTGGATCTGACTAGTCTGCTGCGTTAGTAACATAAAGTAATTATGCATGTTTTCCTTTGTTTGTTCATCGGGGGTCCCCCGCAACCCCTCTTCCATCTCGTCAGCCTTAATTACACTATTCCGAGAGGGTTGGCTTCTGGACACCCAGTATCCTTGCTTAGTTCGTTCGAAAAAAATACCCCATAAGGCTCGGATCACTGTTCTAGATAGAATCGATTTTTTTCCTAAATACACTTTCAAAATTAGAAATAAAATTGAAAAATTACTTATCATACATTATGCGGGCACAATTCTGCAACAGCTTACTTTTACCACTACATTTTCTTTTGGACGCAATCGTACACCACTCTTATCACTTCCGACCTTCCTAATAATACTTTCAAAAAAAACACCGGACATTTAGTTCTTCTGTCTTTAGGAAAAAAATCTATTGCAAATCTGAATATTAAAAAAAATGTTAGCAGCGCACCAGGTTCTTATCTTTAATGTTATTCGTGATTTTTATTTTAAAATTATTCTTCATTATCGTATTTTTGTGAGTGCATTGCGAATGTCAATGGTCTATGGTCAATTTTGATAATAATTTAATAATTTTATGCTTCAAAATGCCTTATTTGCAATATCTTTACTATGTTCTTAGGTCGTAGATAGAAATTCAAATAAGGAAAATTTGTCACTGCATCTATTGTTTGTTATTTAAAGATGGTAGAGTTTCGAGGAAAGCTGAGTAATTTTTAATCTGGAAAAGGGGCAATAGGTTCAATAAATTTGGTTACCACTGTCTTAGAGAAATGAACAAAATGAATGATGGCCTGGCGACATGCCAGATATCAAGTCTGAAATTAGGCTTCAAGCATTTTAAAGTGATATTTAAATATCCCTTCCTTATTTCGATTCTTCGTTTTCGAGCAGTTTCGAATCTAGGTTGAGTCATTTTTCCTTTAGGCTTTAGATGAGCGAAAAGAGATCAAAACTTTTTCGCCAAGTTGAGCGAAATCGTCTCTCTGATGAAATAAATTAGAAAAGGCCCAAAAACAAAAGATACAAGATGGGATGACATATAATCACTTCAACTAGAAAACACATAACCGACTGCAGTACTTCATCTTACAGTAAAGGAAGTACAAAACCTAGGTTACTGTTGAATATGTTGATGGTTCCGCAATGTTGGATAACATCTGGTATTTTATGTTTGAAGTGAATTCTCTGTAGGAAATGGAGATTTACTCTGACGATGGATGAAAATCCGAAATCAGGAACAAAATAAGTATGTATGCTACGACGTATAAAATACCAATTGTAGAGTAATTATTAATTTTTAAATATACTAAATGTACATACCATCACTTTATTTTTCTTTTCTAACATTTTTGCTTCTTTATTATTTTGTTTTTGCATTCTCTTCTTGCATCCATACCAAAGGCCTTAACAAAATAAAGAAAATATTTAAACCTCTATTATTAATTACTGAATTAAATAATTTTTTATAAGCTAGAAATCGGTATCTTTTGGTATGTTATTTTCTGCAGGACACTCCAATTGAAATGTCAACAAGATGAAAGAATACTGCTCAGTTACAGAAAGAAAAAAATATATAGACTGCTAGGGTAAATAACTTTTATTTTAAACAAATATATACATAAATGCATTATACAAAAAAAACTAAAGTTACATTTGACATGGATCAGTTGCCATACAGTTCGCATCGTATCCGGAGAAAAAAAGTATGTACAACTCATTGACATGATTGTGTCCTTCTAGCAAAAGATAAAGGAAAACGTACCAATAAATTTTCCAGTAAGATACGGTGGCGGTCGAGGAAGTGATAATTCCTGTTCGGAAAACAGCCACTCATTGCTTCTGGGTTTAGTAAAGCCACTGGATTCACCACCTTGTTCCTTGGCTCTTTCAGCCTCTGTGCAGTAGAAGACATCCAAATTAAAATTCAGAGAACGGAGAGTCCCTCATTTCCATTAAATGATCAAAAGAGTGAAAACCCCCCTTTGATTATCAACCTTTTTTTTTTACAATACTACTATTTATTTTAGAATTAATTAGGAAAAGAAATAGAGACCCTAAGGCTTCAGTGGCTGAAAATCTCGCCATAATTCGCTCAAATGGACTCTAGTTTTGGGAGTTAAAACAAATTTTCACTACCCTGAAAGCTTGGAAAGATGACAACAAATAAACAAATTTAGCTACAAGTATTTGTTTATATAATCCGCTTCTTGATGTAATGAAATTTCAGAAATCAGCCATGCTTTCCAGTGTATATTACCAAAGTTTATACAGACATTCTATTGTCCTGATTTATTCTCTTCTGGACTATTATAACCGGATATTGATATCTTTATCATAACGCTGATCCTCAAGAATTTAAGATCCTTTCTTTTATTTTGATTAAAAATTAACAAAATAAATAAAGTACTAAACCTGCGGCCTTTCTTAATGCCCGTTTTTCTCTGCGTCTTTCCAGTTTCAAACTTAGTTCTTCGGGGGTTAACTTAGACTTATTTTTGGGCATTTTAATAATTTCTGGGTTGCTCAGAATTCGTTAATCAGTACCCGCTTTAAACTCACAGAAATACTGAATAACCTTCAACACTGCTATAATGTCATAGCAAACAAAAGTAATTTTTTACATGCATATCATTATTATTCACATTATATAGGCATCAAATAATCTTCAGATTTTGTTTTAATACTGTTTAAAAGTTTCATTAATTCTAATTTCTGTAAAAATGAAATTTTTTTCATATTTTTTGAAAATTTTGAGGGCAGTGGCTAATTAACCCATCTTAGAAGGTTTCATGTAATGGTATTACTAACCTTCTTCTTAGGTTGATCTAGCAAAAGCAAACCATCGTGTAGAAAATGGTAGGTAAATTTTTTTTTTATCTCCTTTCATCTGTCTTACAAGTTTGTTTTTTGTTATTTATTTTTTCTCATGAATTTATATGGAATGTGTTTAGGCAAAGCACACCAAAAAGGTTGGAATTACCGGAAAATATGGTACCAGATATGGTGCTTCTTTACGTAAAATGGTCAAAAAAATGGAAATTACCCAGCATGGAAAATATCCGTGTTCTTTTTGTGGAAAGGTGAGATATATTATGAATTATTGATGAGAGATCTAATATTCTCTATGAACAAGTAAATGGTGAATTATGTAGAGGACTTTTAAACAAAGAATATGCAAGTGTAAACTTTTTTTGACACATTTAGATTTGTGCTGATTTATTCAAAAGATTCTAGAAAAGCTGTAAACATTCGATTGACTACTTGTTTTTTAATGGCCCTTGAAGCAGTCATTGGCGCTCGGAACATTTTTAGTGCATTCCTGTCAATGTTTCCTTGATATAGACAGCAATGAGCCATTAGAGTTGGTTGGAGGATAAAATCTGGACAGCAAAAACCTAAGTTGATCCTTTGACTCCGTATGCCAGTCTAACGCGCCCGCACAGGGTTATTCCCTGTCCGTTTGGTCCATTATTTTTAATTCCTTCATTTATTATTATAGACCTCTTCTCCTTACCCTTTATGATAGCTCGTGTTATGGCATGCTTGATATGGTTGTATTCGCAACTATTCATAAAAACCACATATAAATTACGTAAATGTAGTATTTTTTTTATTCTTATGAATTTTAGAAGATCGGAATTCTAGAAGGCTTCGGTAAATTAGGATTTCCTTAAGTAATTATTGTGTTCTTTTTTTTTTTTTAATTATGACCCATAATATATAAATCCTAATGGTTTCTCATAATAACAAGCCATCTTATAAACTATGAATTGCGTTTTATGAATTTTGTCAAATAGGAGATGAAAGGCGATGGCCTCTTAGCCTGAATGTTATTTGTTTAAAATTGTTACGGCCATTATCCAGTCTAGAATTATTCGTTTCATTATTTTCAGAGTAAATAGCTTTTGTTAGAAAGAAGTTTTCAAGTTTTGTTATCCATGAAAACGTCCAAACAATATTATCTGACGTCAAGCAAAAATGGATGAGGATTTTTTGATTTAAAGTTGTGACTTTTAGATATTTAGACAATGTTCTGGTTCAAACTGGACTACAATTCGTTTCATTGTCCTCACTACATGGTATTAGAGAGGGTGAATAGAGTAATTAATTAATTTCATAGTTGCCCACTCGTTGTTGAGACAACCTTGGTTTCTAATGAAACCACACCGTACTGATGGAAGAGCACAAAAGTAAATCTGGTATTTTATCCGTCGCATGCATATTCATTTTGTACCTGACCGGTTTCGGATTTTCATCCATCATCAGAGCAAATTCACAAAGTTCTTGTAGAGGGTTCAAGTGTGAGTGTAACAGAAACATTACGTTGAACTGAACTCTCTACACGAACTTGGTGAGTGTGCTCTGAGATGGATGAAAATCCGAAACCGGTCAGGTACAAAGTGAATATGCCATGCTACGACGGATAAAATACCTGATGTTATCGAGCATTGCGGACCCATCCACATATTGAAGTAAACTGGTCCACCAATCCTCATTGGATAAGTGATGTGCTTAGGCAGGCAGTGTTAATGAGTGGTATGGAATAGGTGAGATAATATTGTCGGTCCAACTTTCTTCTGGTATAACTAGTTAAATTCATTTGAGTTTCATGTCATGCCAGACTTACAAGAAAGTTTGCCTTTGAGTACTTAGAGAGGAAATGAGATTTTAATATGAGTCCTAAGCTTCAAGCTCCGGGAAAGTAGTTCACTTATATGCAATTGTAAGAATGCAGGAAGATTTTTAAACTTTTAACCACTAAGTTTATATATATTATTTTTTTTGTTTTATAGACTGCCATGAAAAGAACTTGTGTTGGCATTTGGTCATGTAGGAGATGTAAAAGGACTGTTGCCGGAGGCGCCTGGGTAGTTTCCACCACAGCAGCAACTTCTGTAAGGTCTGCAGTTCGACGTCTAAGAGAAGTCAAGGACCTTTAATTTTTATAGTGTAACGTTTTTTTTAAAGAAATAAATGCTATATTAATATATATATTTTGTATTTATTTCCCATTCAACAAATGTGTGATTTTATTTTTCGAAATTTTATTGCAAACGGCTTACCGATTTTCTATAAACTTTACTTTCTTTGAAACATTTTTCAAAAAAAAAATCGTGAGAGCGGAGTTGAAGTTTGAAAAAATCGGAACTGCAGTGCCAATTTTCATGAGTTAAAAAAAAAAGAAAAGTTTTTGCTATAACCTCATTTATAAATCTATTACTTTTATTTGAAATATTTTCCAAAAAAAAATTTGATTTTTGTACGGCTCTAGGGAAGTTGGAAGTTAGGCTTCCCTTTTACTGCCAACCAATATAGTTACTCTTCCACAATCTAGTGGGGGACAAGGGAACTTACTTTAGTAATAATTTCAATTTTTACGAAAATTTGTAAATCAGGATAGTGACAATTTGTGTAAGAGAAAATCGTGTGCGAGTTTCAAACCAGATTTTTTTTTTAATGGATTTAATTAGAGGTGTGATGGTTGCATATTCCTACAACTTAAGAGTCTTGTTAAATATCCAAGGAATTGTGCGAAATAGTATTATTATCATGTTAATAATAAATGATAAAGCGTCTTTGTAATCAAAAATATTTTTTTATGTTTCTTTTAAAAGAAATAAAAAGATGTTGCGATGATGACTGATTTCCGAAATTGAGTGTTCACCGGATATAAAAATTTTAAGATTGGTTTTTAGAAATTGGTTATGTGTATTAATTTTTCAGGATTCTGCAGTCATTTCATGCAAAACCCTAAGATTTCGAGTAGAGGAATAGAGCAAATGTGTTCAACGAAAAAATGAAAGAGATTCGCCTAAAGATCGATGAATTCGCCGAGAGACAAACTTCATGGTTCTGTGAACAAAAAGAAGCATGGGCTCCAAAAAGTAGCTTTAGGCAATGTAACCTAAAGGTCGCATCGCATATTTGTTTACAGATATATTAATGATAACTTCGTTATTTGAGTCATGGGGGAGACAATTACTCTTTGAACAACATACTTCCGAACATACAATTTGCGATGGAAATAGAAGAGAATGGGAAGTTTCTAGCTCAGAGAAAAGATACAAAAATGAGTGCCAGATAATGCTGAAAGATTATTAGGCATACCAACAGGGAGCACACACAATCATCTTATACAAAAGAAAGATTTGAGCGCTGTATTGCTCAAACTAGCTATCGGGAAGGCCAAGTCAACAGAGCTGTCCAAGGAAGAAAATCATGACCGACAAGCTCTGAGACAAAACGGCTTCAAAGACAGGCTAATAACTAATTTCTTTAATTAGGTCAAACAGCCTCCCTACAAGCAAACCAGAAGAAAGAAAAATGAAGCTAAGAAACTTATCTAGCTAGTTAAAATCAGAATAATCTTAAAGTGAAGAAGAAGAGATCTCCATAATGGTAACATTATTAAATTTTGGAAAAGTAACAATTTTTTATTTTTTTATAGATATGTACAATTTTGTTGTTCGGAGGAATGTTTACATTCTTCTACTCAGATCCAAAAGTGCTTTCAAAAAACAATTTTTCTTTAACGCTTATTACATAAATCCAACTTAACATTTTTAAATTCTTTTTCAACAACATAATTGTTTTACAAATACTATTAAAAACATAAATAATAATTTAAAAAATATAACAAATTATGGAAGAAATTTTTTATAGTATATTGCACTAAATATAATTTAATCATATTCTTAATTATTAAGAAAAAATGTAGTAATATAAATTGCTAAATATAAAAAAATATTTTTACATAATAAACACAACACATAATAAGTATAAAGTATTGAATTAATTTAATTTATTGTTAGGAAAATATCAGATCATACAATAAACAGAGGAAAGGAACGTAGAGCATTGTGATGTCATCATAATGAACAAAAATACAGGAAAAAAAGCCAAATTTGGCTTTTTAAGCAAATAAAAATAAAAAGAACTTAATTTTGGCACATTAACCATAATCGATCCTTAGCTTTAGCTCTTAAAAATTATTAAAATGAGCAAATTTGAATGTTGCATTAAAATAAAAGTATTACAAAATAATACAACTATTAATATGACTATAAGAAAGACAGTTCGGAAAAAAAATAGTTTTATGATTTGCTACCCCTAACAAATTTTTTGTCAAAACTTTTAGGAATTAACTGCAAAAATGTTTTGCCAGTTTATCGAAAATAATCGACTCTTTTCATGCAAGGTTATCGATTTTAAGTTTAAGCCCTTGGGAGCGAATAGGCACTAAAAAAACAGTTATTCTTTAAATGATTTTCGAGAAAATCGAAGAAACAAGTTTTCAATTACTTCGGTAATCAGTTACAGAATTTTCTAGGGCAAGGTTCAAATTCCTTGGGAAACGAGTTAAAATATCAACTTAAGATTTTTCTTCTACTCTCGGACGAATTACATTCTTTACTTGGACACCTGGGTTGACCTAGTAATGCTATTTACAATGAAACATTATTTTAAATATGTTGTCATCATAAATTCTATTTTTTTTTTCTAGGTACAGTAATACTTAAATAACTATACACTCTATGGAAACTTGTTTTTTCAATTTAATAGCGGGCCTAGAGATCGGGAAATGAGTCTAAATTGTATCTACTAATTTATACTGTATGAGCAGCTAAAAACTCGAAACTGTTTTTTTAAACTTCGATAAAAAAAAAAAATGATAAAAAGATTTATCTTTTGTTTCAGAAAAAAAATAATGAGTGCTTTATGTAACTTGCGAGCATTAAAAAGTATGCTCCATTTTTTGGTACTATGGAGTTTTTTGAATATGGACTTTTCTTTTTTTGTTTAATTGATTTTGTCTTTCTAACCTTGACTTTCATTTTAAACACAAAAAGAATGCTGTAAGTATTATAAATTCAGTTAACTGTCTGAATTCTTAAATCAATTAATTTTTAATATGCTGTCTTATTCTTTTCTTTTATGTTTATTTCCCATCTATTTCTTCATTGTATCGTTATTCTTCATTTGGTTTTTATTTTAAATAATTAAAAGTTTTATTATTATATAACCATTTGCCTTTTGTTTGAAAACGCTTCAGGAAACAGTGTGCAAAAATCCTATCTGAATTTTAAATTAAAATATTTTTTTTTTTTGTAACAAGGAACCTGAGGTGTTAATTCTTGAAAATTCTGAAACCCATTATCAAAATCACTAAATCGTAATTATCACATTTATATTTATAGAGAAGCCTGCTATAAATAGACAAAATTAAACACCACAATCAAATGAAATAAAATATAATCTTACTGGTAAAATAAAGAAAGTGATATGAAACATAATTATTAGAAAAAATTTAAAAAATATTTTTTTAAAATGCTTTAAGAAATTTACTAGAAAGGGCAGTAGGAAGAGTATAACAATATTTCATTACCGCTAATTACAAAATAATTTCTAACATATTATTACAAAAAAAAAACTGACAATTTATTTTTAATTGTTCATCACAACCGCATATTTACAAACATGAATGAAGATATATTAAGAATATTCATTGCGGATGAATTATGAAATATTACACAAACAAATAAATGTTAAAAGCAAATAACTTTTTTTTTTGATTGGAAGAAATATTCGCATAAACATCTATGATAAAAAAAAAAACAAATGGGAAGAGTCAAGAGGAAGCCTTCGGCGAATGTATTGTTTTCATCACTTTCTCGAAAACCAAGCGATATGAAAAATCGCTAAAAGGACCAAATGATTAATTTTTTTGGTAGCCTACGCTTTTTGGAAGGGATAGAGATTACCTCTAAATAAGTTTTGTTAATAAAATTATTAAAAACGACAAAACAAATATCAAATCATATGATCATTAGATTTTTTTATTTTTTATTAAGCCAGAAATTCGTTGAACATAAGTAAAATCACATAACAAGCAACGTTTAATTTAGTTTCTTTTTGATAAGTGCCTATATTCGATTTTTATAACGATTTAATGAATATGAATGAAGGAAGGGAGAAGAACACGGAAACTCGACAAGAGGCACATTTTTTTTTTTTGGAAGTATTTTTTGACTAATCTGCTAGTTCGCCTGAAACTTGCTTAAAAACCTTTTTTATAATACAAAAAAAAAAAAAAAGGGAATTTACAAGGTGGAAAGATTACTTTTTTATCAATCAACTAACTAGTTCTAATCAACAATAGACAGAATCAACAAACTATAAGAAACAAAACAAAAACAAAAATTGCTTGCTATGTAATTAACAAAAAAATAACAACTAACATTAGAAAATCCTAAATCTTTGAGTTGAGGATTAATTTGTAGTTTTTGAGAAAATAGACTAGTTTCTAGTTTTTATAGCTGACTTTGTCAAAAGATTTGATTCAGAACAATACCATTTAACTGTAGATGATCCATATTTTAAGTAATTATGGTAGCAGACTAAAAAGATGTACGGGAATTTAACTCATCAGAACATATTAAACCAGAGATCAGTCTCTTGATTATCTGCCTTTTTCGTTAACATTTTAGTTCATTCTTTTTCCACACTTCTTGACAATTTTAATTTCGATTCACTTTATAAATTAATTACAGAACTACAAATATACTGGGATGATAGCAGTAACTAATTGCATACAATTTCTGGAGTAGTTGCAGCAATATTTCCTCATTTTTTTTTCAACCATTCCAAAAATACCAAGATTTTGTTGTTTTTTTTTTTGCAAAAATTATATTTCTAAGCTTCTATCCAAACTGAAAAGTAATTTGACCAAATTTTATACAAGAAAGTGTACAGTTTATTGTTTTCTTTTATTTAAGGTGGTTTCTAGTGATAATTATAGATGCACTCAGAGAAAAAAAAAAGCATCCTATGTGTTCCCGGCAGACTGCATTACTACCAACTTTCTTCTAAATTTATTTTACAGAATTTAAAGTTCTTTCTCGAAATTACGTTCAAATAATATTTCAAAAAAAAAAATAATAAAAAAAAATCATAATTCCGAAACAAGCTGAAAACCTTGGCTCTTCCATTCCCACGTCAAAGATTTAAAATAGTCTAAATGTTAGTTGTCGATGCTAGGGGAAAACCGCATGAAACAGCCAAAATACTAACTAATAAACTATAGTTTTCTTATAAATAATCTACGCGTATAGTTTCATTTTGATCGACAATATTATTGACTATAAAAATTGCAAAAAAAAAAAAAAATTGTTCAATTTTAATAATAAATTATTGGACCACCACCACATATATAATGATATGATTGGAAAAGAGTTTTTTTTTTGTTTTTTACAGTTACAAAGTTGTTTAACTGAGGAATAAACAATATATGAAAGATAAGATTGTCATTTCTATACCTTATTTTTTTAAAAGAATAAAAATATATTTTAAAAAACTAGCACTTAAAATATTATTATTCTAAATGAAATGAATTCCATTTTACATGTCTTATTAGAAAAAGACGAAAGACTTTTTTCTTTTTTTTTTTACATAAAAAATTTTTTTTATTCATTATTATTTTTGAAAATTAAGTACACGCCTTTACATATATATAATATATTTACTTTTTTGTTCAATATCAAATATATATAAATTGTTTTTTTTTTGTTTGTTTTTTTATAGAAATTAAGGAATAATCAAAAGGGAATTGACAAAACGGTTTGTTAAATATGTTTATCTACCTTGTTTGAAATTAGCGGAGCGAAGGGAAATGATATGCTACATGTTTTTTTTTTTTTAAATATACTATTTACATAATTATTACTATGTATTATTAATATTTTTGAATCTTTACGCTTTTTTTATTATTATTTTACATACATTTTTTTTTTTTCTTTAAATAAAAAAGAGCATACACACATTCTCCTTCAACAATTTCTAAAAAATATAAGGCAACGACTCCAATAGTTTTGTTCAGAAGGTGTTGTGTAATCATTTAATTTAATTTAATCATTAGCAGACAAGAATGCCTGAAGAGATTGATATTTAAAAAGATTAATTATTATAATAAAGTTTTATAGAAATTTAAAAAAAAAAAGATCTTTAAATTATAGTTCTCCAACTGTAAACCAAAAACAAATGTTTTTTTCTTTATAGTTTTCTAAAAAAAAAATTAAATAAAATGTAATTAAAGAAATCACAGCCTTCTATGCTGCTTCATAGTTGTCAAATATTTTATTTGTCTCGACTTTTTTGTTTATATTTTTTTCCTTTTTTTTTTTCAGTTTTGTTTGTAAATTCCACCCTGATGAATTAGCAGATATTAAAAAAAAAAATAAAAATAAATAAAAGACTACATTTTTTTACTGGGTGAAAGGCATGAAATTCATTTGATTTCTTATTGCTTTTAGAATTCACGAAAAATAATGAAAAAAATAAAAAACAAAACATAAGATATGCTTTTCTATTTTATAAATTTGAATTTAACTATTTATCTCATTTCGAGCTAACTAGTAGCCTGCCATTTGAATTTGCTGTTCATTATCCATTGTTGACTACGACTGCCATCGCATCTTCTAAGGAGTGGTTGTGAAATATCCCTTGGATCAGGTTTTTGCAGGCACTGGTCTGTATTTATATGTTTTATGGTGCCATCCTAAGATCAAAAAAACAAAAAAATTGTATAATATTCCATAAGGGGAGCACAAAAACAGCGATTTTGTAAGTAATCTAAAACCCTTTTTCGCTATAAATAATGATAGTAATCTGGATGGGGAGGGGGGACTCTTAACTAAATATTAATGACCAAACAAGCAAAATATTAATTGGTTGGGGCCAGAAAAAAATCTTTTTATCTTTAAAGTTTATTCGATGTTTCGGACACCTTTGGTGTCCTTCCTCAGGAACTGTTAAGAAAGAATTGAGTTGAATGTTAAAGGAGGATTTGTTTGTTTATATATATTTGGAAAGGCAAGCAATTACCAAACAATAACCTCCTTTAACATTCAAATCTCTATTCTCTTAACAGTTCCTGAGGAAGGACATCAAAGTTGTTGTCGAATAAACTTGGAAAGATAAAAAGTCTTTCTAACTAATATTACGCTTGTTTGATTAATGATGACCAAACGTAACTAACGTTTATATTAATGAACATATTTATAATTCTTTCCATTTGACGTTTACTGTATACCGCAAACTCACTAAATGAAACTAACTAACCTCTCGATTAAATACCCAAGCTTGATTGCCACCCATACCGTGACAACGTACTAATTTTACTGGTCCATCCATACTTGCAGCATCCAAACAATTATCATCTGACATTATCTGTTGTCGTTTTGTATAGGCGAATACCTGTGTGGATGAAAAAAAAAAATCAATTTATATATGTCGCTAAAAATTAGCTTTCAATACAAATTAATTAATTAAAAAACTACCAACCTGATTTCCTCCTAACCCATGGCAATAACTCATACCTAGAATATCGTTGTTTTTCCTACCTAATGTATCCAAACAATTTTGACTTTCTGCATTTCTTACCTAAATGTTTTGATAAAATAATATTAATAATAATAAGCAATCATTAACGGTTAAAGTAGTAAAAGAAATATACATAATTCACCTCTCCTAAATAATAATAATCCAAAGGCATCTGTGATTCTGGATAAATATTTTCTAAATACCATCTGAAACTTTTGCATTTCAATTTTTCACGTAAGGCTTTTCTTTTGGAAACATCTCCTACGGCTACATTATGTGCTCCTATAAAAAAAAAAACAAGAGGTTGTAATTAAATTTTATTTTCATTAATTTTAAAAAGAGTATTGTTTCTAAAAATTGTATTATATTACAAAAAAATTAGAAATCAAGTGTCTTAATCAAGTTTTTTAAGTTAGTACTAATTCATGGCTGCCCGGAAGGGGTATCTGTTGCATGCAGTTACTGGGGTAGTAGCGACCCCTTGGGTTACCACAGCTCAGTCAGCACTCCATGCACTTCGTCAGAACAGTACACAATACATTTAAACTACATACACTCTACTCTTTATAGACAAGGGCAAACACAGGGACAAGGGCCTCCGTCCCTAGTTGAATGGCGTAAGCCAAGGGAGAAGGAATGGATTAGTCAGTGGTAGAGCGCTGGAGGTCCCGGGTTCGAATCTATACTGCCCTTAGATTTTCTCTTCCTAGGAGCCTCTCAACTCATGACCGGTGATGGGCAGTGAATGTCTGTAGCTAGAGAACACTGCTCGGAGGCCGGCAGTGCACTGAGAAGGCTCTGGGACACAATAAATCTTTCAGGTGGCAGTGCAATCAATAATCCCCTACAACAATCTATAATTATTTCATTGCCAAATTCCATACAATCTTTCTTTTAAAGCTTTATAGAGGAGGGTTAACACATTCAATAAGTTCATAATAGAATTTTATTAAATTAAATATTAATAAAATCATGACATTTTCCTATTAACTGTATCGACTAAGTAGCAAATTTGGCTTAAAGGCATCAAAAATATATAATTAGCACTAAAAAAAGAAATGAATAATCAAAGAACAATTGTTAAACAATGAACTTAAAAAGCATTCCATTTTTCTTTTTGGTAAGTATGAAGTAGCCCAGTAAAACTAGTTTCCAAAGAAAAAAAAAAAAATCTGACGTAAAACTCTTTTAACGGCAGTTAATACAATTATGAAAATTTATAAATTTTCTTCACACTTAAAATTTTTACACAAAGGTTGCTCTACTAAAAATTTCGTGCCGGTGATATAACATTGTAGCCAAGAAGACAACGCCTACATGAGACCCGAACAACAATTTAAATCTAATCTTTTAGATACCTCAGGAATCCCTATAAAATAATTTTTTCAGGTAAAAGTTTCGAATTAAGAGTAGTAGGTTTTAAATCTGGGTTTCTTTCCAACCAAGTTCAAAGCAAATCAGTGCAGCCGTTTCCGAAAAAAAAAAATCATGATAAACTATTCTATAAGGTTGCACATTTCCCCTATCCGATTTTATTCAAATCTAAGAATTCTTATAATGTCGTTTAATATTATATAGACCGCATATAACCATAATACACTGTACTCAGTTGACACTTTAGGGCAATGTTTAATATTTTGCAGTTTCCTCAGAACCCTTCAAAAATTAATATTGCTAGAAAAAAAATTAAAAAAGAATTCCATAAGTCGTACTGATGGTTAAATGTTTTCGACAGAATCCGAACATGGAAACGGGAAAACAAGTTATTTTCACCACCTGAGGAAGTCAATACTTGTACTTCGACGAAAACTAATTACGAAATCTGGCATTATGTAATGCTTTCTCTTAAGACCGAAAGAGAAAGCAAAGTTTGCTTTAATTGAATGACTTAAAGCATTATACAAAAGAAATTGAGCTTGGTTTGCTTAGGCTTTAATTTCCATGCAACTTTATTTAAAAAAAGGAAATAATTCAGCGTGAAAAACTCATATGATTTTCACAAATCTAACTGACAAATATTCTTATTTGGTATTTTATAGATACTGAATAACCCCACGGGTTACCACATCTCAGTACTCCATGCACTTCGTCAGAACAGTACACAATACACTTAAACTACATACACTCTACTCTTTACATCAAGGATAAAACACAGTACACAAACTAGTCTCCTCCCTAGTTAACTGGCGTAAGCCAAGGGAGAAGAAAGGGAGTAGCTCAGTGGTAGCGCACTGGACTAGCAACGCGGAGGTCTCGGGTTCAATCTAGCATGCTGCCCTTACATTTTCTCTTCCTAGGAGCCTCTACAACACACTGCCCGGTGATGGGCAGTGATGTTTGTAGCTAGTGAACACGGCTCGGAGGCAGTGAGAAGGCTCCGGTGGGCAAATTAGATCTTTCTGGTCGCAGTGCAATAATCCCCTACTACAATCTACATCTACATGGATATTAAATGGTCCTTGGGGGGCAGAACCATAATAAATCGTACTAAGACTGTTTAGAAATAAGTCTAAAGTATTCTCTAAAATTTGGGATAATCGAATTTAACTTGGAATTTCCCATATTTTTACGGAGCAATCGTTTACTTATTCTATAACCGTAAAATATATTTCATTGAAAAAGAAATTTTGAAAATTGGACACCATCGCAACACTTTTCTCTCATAGCAGTAAGAGAAAAAGTACAAAATAGCATTTCTCACTTACTGACTTCTAAACCAAACTGACTTCACTAAAACTGCTTAAGCCACTTAATTCGGAAGATGTTTTTCTTAACCAAAATTTTGCTTAATTTGCTAAACATTCCCTGATTACGACACTTGTAAATTTCATTAATATTTGTAAATTCTTTCCATTGGCAGTGTTAGTTTTTTCTTAATAACTTAATCACATGCTACAAAATGGAAGAAGCTATTGGAATTTAGAGCTGGAAGCATAGGGCAATTCTTTAAATAAATGCTAGCGCACTTCTGTTAATTATAAAAAATACTCCAGAGAAGAGTCTCTACAGTTTGTTAACTGTATAACAATTAATGGCAAATAAACTGAAATTCTTTAAAACATTCAAGGCAATCTTTTTCATCAATTCCATTATTCCATAGCTTCTTATTTGATTGTATTAGATTTCCTTTTTCTTTAAATTGAACATTCAAATCATTAAATCTAATATACAAAAACAAATAATAACGCATGCGCACATGCTTCGTTAGCAATCAGACTAACTTTTCTATCTAATTTCTATCTATTTTGTACTTATAATAAATATATACAAGGTTGCAGATTACAAATTAAAGAATACATATTTAAGACTGATTATAACTATTTACAAGAAAAAATATTAAAATATTGTGGGTTTGTTTGGAGAATAATTTCATTGTTGGATTTAAATAAATCTATCGACCATGCAAAGTGTAAAAGGCAAAACGACCCAAATTTATATCTATTTTTATTTTTATTTTTATATGAGCTGATATAAGAGTTTGCAATAAATAATGATAGAAAAAGAGTAAATGAGAATGAAAATTATGTAATAACATACATAATTGAAATTCATCAATTGAAATTTAGTACAGAATATCTGAAAACAAAAACAAGAGATTTTTAAGAAAAGCAAATAATTTATTAATAGAATTTTTGTTTAACAAAACTTATGTTTTCATTCTGCTTCTAAGTTCTTCTCTCTGTTCACTTTATTTCCTTGTATGATTTCTTTGAATTTATAAAAATATAAAAAAAACATGTAATGAGTGTATGAGATGAGGAGCCAATGGACAAGTTTTCCAATATCTTTCAGGCGGAAATTCATGCAGCTGGAAGATTGAAAGTTCTATCTTAAAAACCATTGAACCTGACGACTGGTATTATCTTAAGGCGCGTTCTCACGTGTCAAGTTTAGTTGAACGATTTTAGTTGATCAACAAAGTTGAATGAAAAACCAAGTGAGAACCTTCGTTTCAATTAAAGTTGATCAACTTTTTAGTGGATCAAGAAAAGTTTGACTGGTTCAAACTTTATCGTTCAAGTATGACGTATCTTTCAAGTTGGACCCGCCATGTTTCAAGTGTTGAAACGTGTGAACCTCCGAATCGCCCAAGTAGTCAAACTTTATCGTTCAAGTATGTCGCATCTTTCAGTTGAACCCGCCATCTTTCAAGTATTGACAAGTGTGAACCTCCGGATCGCCCAATTGGTCTCTCAGTTTGCTTTCAACTCATAGAGTGCTCCGTGTCGTTATTGAAACGGTTTGATCGATTTCAGTTGAAACGTATGAACCAAAACTGATTCAAGTCGCATTCAACTTGTGTTGATCAACTAAAATCGTTCAACTAAACTTGACTCGTGAGAACGCGCCTTTATAGTCAAGTCCACCAACTGGCAATTCATAAATTTGGCCTAAAACGCGGTAATATTTGAAGATTTTTGGGGGGGGGAGAGATATAGGAGAGAATTTTCGGCTAGGTATTAAAGGGGCCCATGTAACAAAACTTTATAAAATGCTTACTCAGAACGTGATTTTAAATTTCTTGATATTTTTTCAAAAGCAAATATTAACTCCATTAGTTTAGCTGGACGTAATAAAGATCATGTTCTAAATAAATTTAACAAAATGCTGTTATGTGGCATAACTTTTTCCAAAATGTTTAAAATAATCTCGAAATTTCTGTAATTTTAAAAAACTTTTTTCATTTGATTATTTTTCTTTAACAAATAATTTAATGTTTAAAAATGCTATTTTTCTAATTTTTTTCTTCACATGTTTATATCAGTTCTTTTGTCGCTTTTGGAGACTGAGTGAAATACAACCTTCCAAATCTTTTGGAAATTTTGAATTTATACTCATATTTACTCAAAACCACATGGATGAGTAATACTCAAATCATTATATTACTACATTAAATTTATTAATATACATGCTCATATATCGTGCTCATGCTCAAGAATATATACACAATTAGAGTACATCCTCGATATACTCATAATAAACATACATATATCTTGTTTAATGAATGTCATCTCTTTAGAAGTATACATGAATGACCAGGATTAAGAAACAACATATAATATTTTATTTAGTCTAGTGAATTATAACTTATTCGAATATATATTTTTTTCAATTTGTCAACTCCAACATCAATGACATAATAGAAAAAAGAAGAAGAAGAAGAAGAGATATCTATGAGCAAATTTGTTACTCATCAAAAAAAGAATTCGGGCCGAAATAACCTAAACACTGAGAATGTCTAAACTAAGTATTCCTTAAAGCGAAATATATAACTCAACCATCGCAGAAGACATATTTCAATAAATTGAAATTGATGAACACGAATACCCTGCACATGTTTACTTTCTTCTGTTGCTATTAAAAGCATTGTGATAGACGTCTTTAATTTTTAGGTTTACAATGGTTACCGAATAAAGTCTAACGAATAGTTACTAATAGTGAATTGTATAAAGTGTTCATTATGTTCCTAAACCGACTTGATTTTGAAAACACTATTGTAGTCTCTGATTTTAAGAAAGTTAATTTATTAATTTTTATTACAATTATATTTATAAAGTAAATAAGTGCATTTAATATGTAAAAGAAATAAGAAGAAGAAATACAGTTTAAAACACACACACACATAATATTTAAAAGTAAAGGTCCATCGTTAAAAAGACTGTTCCTGCATAAGTTATCTAAAAACATGTATTTCCAGTCAAAACTCAGTTTCATAAATTTGATAAGACGACAGCAATACTTTTTCTTAAAGCAGTAAGAGATAGTAAAAAAGGGTTATTTCAAAAATGAAAAATGCTATATTTACAAAATTATTGGAGTTCCCTAAAAATCATAACAAGAGCGCTCAGAACGGAGAGGAAAAAGTTTATTATCTTTTAATTTTTGATTTATTTCATGCCACTTTTCTAATTAAAACAATCTATTAAGAAGGCGGGATTAGTATAATAATAGCGAGCCGAACTGCTCGGGAGGTCATGGGTTCAATCAAGACCAGGAAGTGTTCCCCATAGTTTTTCTCGCCGTATGAGTCTCTTCAACTACATGTCCAGTGACAGACAGTGTTATCTATAATAAAAGAACACTGATTGCCCTGTGGCGGAGTGACTTAGAAGGCTCCAGATGTCACAAGACCAGAAGTGTTAAAGCGCCTTAAAAAACAAAACAAAATTCCTGTTCAAAATCTGGTTAAAATTACTTTTCAATTGACCAAGTGCAACTATTATGGCTACCTAAGCTTCATAAAAAAGAACAAAATCAAAACATGTAATGGACAACAATTTGTATTAATATCTAAACCAAAATAATTTGCATCTTATTGTATACCTACCAATTATTTAAAAATATACTTTATTTTTTTTTTTTTTTTTTGTAAATGTTTTGTTAATAAAATATACTTATATAAGAAAAAAAGTAAGTAAAGTAATGCCTATTTTTTCAGATAAGCTTAATCCGGCTAACTATCAAATTAGTTGTCGTGGACCTGGATGGAGTCTTGAGGACATGCTTTAGTGTTAACATTTTTAAACGAATACAAATGTAGCGGTTATACGCGGAACTCAAAGGAATTGTTTGGCGTTAAATGTTTTAAAGCAATTAAGACAATGGTTAAAGGTTGATTGGATCGGACAATTCAGCTACTTCTAAACTATATACTAATATTTGAACATTCGTTTCTTGTTTATCAATTATATAAATACGAGAAAAAAAAAAATTGATTAAACAATCCTAGGAAACACATAAAAAACAACAATTCATGCAAAAGTCTGCCAGCAACACAACTTTGAATCAAATTTACACTTTTAAGAGTTTAATAACAAATAATTATAAATTGGTCAATAGCTATTTTTTTTTTTTTTTTTATAAATACTTCATAAATTTATTTAAGCCAACGTTAAAAAATGACTGAAACTGTATCCGACATAGACTGCTTTTTAACTTTCTCTTACGCCTAATAATTTACACAAAAAAAACCGGTATCGGATCCTACCATCATCAGAGGTGGTTTAGCCAGAGAATGAAATTCAATCTTCTATACTGACATAACTTTTTCTGAAGATGGATGAATAAATGATTAATGTATAATATTAATATAATGTATGAAGATGGATGAATAAATGTAAACCTATGGTTTGCATTTCCTGAGTTATAGGGAAAAAAAAGCAGTCATGACGGTCCCAATCTCAGACATTATCCAAAATTGACATTGTCCACCAAACCACCTATTCAACAAAATAGTAATTTGTTCAAAATTAGCATATATTTAAGTTTTAGCATTTCATACAGAATTTTAGTATTAGCTAATTTTTTTATAGAATGCACATTTTTTTCAACATCTCTACATTATTAGCAGTTTGTTTTATTTATTACTATCGTTTCGTTTAGCTTCGTTTTTTGAAAAATAAATATTCTTAAGAAAATAATTTTTAGACAGCAACTCTCAATGCTGTTACAATAAAATTATTTTTGTTAATAATATGTAAGGACCTCTTATAGCGCACATGTCTTTGTGTAGCTGACATGTCAACATGTCAGAAAAAATGGGGAACCACGTTCTAGTAGCGAAAGCCAGAACTAAGCGGCAATGGACTTATTATTCGCGCTTGTAACAATCATAGTCGACTGGCAGGCTTTGGCTTGTCATAGGAGGATCAGCCAAAAAATTTGATTTTAGATATTATATAGAAAATATAACGACGTTAGACAATCTTCCCATCGTGGATCATGAAACACATAAAATATGTGAAATGAAGGAAAATTAAAAAAAAAAAAATTACATTAAGAAAAAAAAAAATTAAAACGCAGTATTGCTGGGCCAGACTGCGATCTTTACAAGGGAATATGGGGTTAACACGTTGCGAATGAGATCACTGTTTACTTCTAGCTTCCCAACCAGCGTTGGCCTCTAATTTTTTTATTCATGAAGCTCTAGTGAACACCTTTTGAAACCTACTCACTATAAGGAACCCTGGCATCTTACGCCATAGGCTAGCTTACGAGAGAGGGCAAGCTAAAAATAGAATCAGAAAAATTTTATGAAGAGTGATTTGCATTTCTTGACTCTGTTTTGATTTTCGTTAATTAAGTACTTCTATACATAAACTCACGACGACTTTTAAGAAACACAACATAATGAATAACATACTTTGAACACATTAAGCAAAAAATGCATCAAGATTAGTTGATTAGTTTGATTAAGTTTAAATTGATATTAATTTTTATGAATTCTGAAATATTCAGATTGACTTTCTCTTACTGTAATTCTCAATATGTGATGAAGGGAAGCCTAACACCTCAACCTAGAACCGCGAAACATTTTTTTCTGGCAAAATCTTGACAAGTAAAGGTAAGCTTTTATATATTCATGTGGGCCATTTTTCCGGAAATCTTTTTTTTTTTGTTAATTTAAGGCGTCCCAACATCTGTGGTCATTTGCGCCCGGAGCCTTCTCAGTGCACTGCCGGCCTCCGGACAGTGTTCTCCCGTTACAGACAACACTGTCCATCACCGGACAGTGAGCTGTAGGGGCTCCTAGGAAGAGAAAATCTAAGGGCAGCACGGCTGGATTCGAACCCGTGATCTCCGCGTTGTTAGTCCAGCGCGCTACCACTGAGCTAATCCCTTCCCTCCGGAAATCTTGGGACTATGTATACCAACTTTAAGAAAAATTGTTGAACTCGTTTACGAGAAAATCACGAACAACTACAAACAATTCTGTAAAATCGCATTCAGATTAACAGAGTTTTCTTTAAATTTGGTATTTTTTTATTTCCCTAGGATCTCGAGAAAAAATAGATTTTCCATGAAAAATGTTTCAAATAAAATAAAAATATTATTTGTATTTGGGTTGCTAGCAGACTGAAAAGTAAAAGTGCTCTAGTGCAGAACTTTCATCATTACAATAGTGTAGATTCTATGTGAACTATAAAAAAAACTTAAAAAAAAAGAAGCATTCCTTGTTGTTAACAAACAGAAAAGAATAAATAAAGGGAAAGGAAACTGCCAAAAAAAAAAAAAGGATGAATCAGGAATGGACGATAAGTTAAGTGCCTCAAGAGGAAGAAATAAGGGTTTCTTAATGTTCTTCAGCGCATGTTGGATCTCTGACCTGGATTAATGGAATAGTAGAATTGTCTCCATTCATCTAGCCAGACTTCAGCAAGCCTGGCATTGTTGTGATTCACAATTCTTGATGTTCCTCCAGGGAACGTATAAGGAGTAGATTTCCGGAACACGTGGCCCACATGTGAGCAAGTAGCTATCTCCAGTATACCGCCACACATCCATATCTAATGTATTAGCATATCGATAACAATACTATATCTTAAAACAACTCATACATACATTAACAAAACATTCAATCATACATATCATTCGATCAATTAAACGTAAAACAACATAAACAATTTTTTTTTTTTTAAACTTCTGAAACACAAGTTGCATCTAGGTGACCTCCGTTTAGAATGTAATGTTTATTTAATTTTTTTTTTGGAGTTTTTTATATAACACTTTATCTAAATTTACTGCTCTTTTATGAATACAAGAAACTACATAGGTATACAAAATTAAAAATAAAACTTTACCCCATATGCAACCGTGAATAATATACTTTGAGCATATTAAGCAAATTGCAACAAGATTATTTGATTAGATAGATTGATATTAGTGTTTAACAATGCGAGTTTATAAATTTAACTAAGTGAAGAAATAGAGATAATCAGTAAGATGATAATATTGGACTGAATATGTGGGGAACACCAACAGAGTTAAGAAGTAAATATTTTTATTTTATTGAAAAGAACAAAATAGCGTATAAAGTATCTGAGACCTAACTAGCCAATTTTTTTTTGTCAATGTTGGTTCTGATTTCGGAAGTTTGAATCGTCAGAAACGGTGGTTACGGTTGCATGTTCGGCTAAAGCATTTTCAGATATTGGTCAGCCATATAAAGAAATTAGGTCATTTTCATATATATATCCTTTAACATCAATCAGGAGCTCTCAAATATTTTATCATATAACCTCCACTTATTTCCATCCCTTGAATTTGATTTATCGATTATTAGGAATATCTAATAATAAATATTAGGGATATTTTAAAAAAAAATTTAGCAGAATACCAAAACTTGTGAAAACAATCTTTCAGCCACCAAACCAAAATTGGGGTACATATTCCATCAGTTCATGATAAACAGTAAATTCCATATGACAACTGTCAGTTGCCATTCGAGATGGCCGGATCGGTGAGAGTAAAAGAGAAACTCAATAAAGGAGTTTTTACTGGAAAATCATGAAACAATAAATAGTTTAACTAGATGTTTATTAAAGAAAAAAGAATTCTTTATTGCTCTACGTTTCGGGTACCATTATTTCCTTCCTTCAGGTACTCTTTAGGGTAGCTGAGGGATGTATAAGTTGAGAACGTTGAGATTGAAAAAAAAAAAATCCAAAAAAATAGTTCAGCATAGATAATACAAAGGAAGGAAGGAAAATAACTTACGAGAAACTGCAGCTGGAAATTGATATCAGTAATAACATAAAATTCTGACAGAATACTAATCGATCAGATGAATGACCTTTAAATTCTAGCTGACATAAAAGGATCCGCATATATAGTGAATTATGAAAGTGATGAGGGTTATGTTTTGAAAACAGATGTTTGTGCCTCGTAGGCTGACTAATCTCTGCAAGGGATATTTGCAGGCGTTTCAAGTATGGCTTAAATACATCCAAATTTTGTTGCGAAAATATGGTTAATTTATGTCAACCAAAGGATTGCATGGGGCATCAATTTAGCAACGTGTCAAGAGAATGCGATTGGTGAAGCGGCGTACTAAGGACTTACTCCTCAAATTCATTTTAACTAATCTTGAATGGAACGGAAACAATGAATGTCAACATTTCTATACCTTTGGCCAAAACCTATCTCTGACTATAGATGAACATGCGCAACCGGTTAGCACCAATGAAAAGAAGCATTGCTGCTGGCGGGTTCAAATCTTCGATATTGTCCAAAATTTAGATATAACTAAATTGACCTAAGTCAACATCCGATAAACAAAATCGTAAGAACGAACATGTGATTTTTTTTTTTTTTTTTTAAATGTTTCTTATTAGAACTGAGGTTACATAGCAAATCTTTTGTCCCCCGTTCAGGCATACAAATACACAGGCAGGTATATTGTTTTAACGTAATGTATGTAAAACCACATACTAAAGGAGAGATTTGTTATCTCAAATTATCATACTGGTAAACCAGAGGATAATTTGGGGATATTCAACAAAATTATCACTGAAAATAAATTACTGAATATGAGAGAGAGGGAAAAGAAATGACCTCAAAAAGGGCTACAAAAATATAGCCTCACTTAAAGCCCTGTATAAGTAGTGTAAGCTCCTACGCTGGTGAGTTGACGCGATTTCCATAGCACTATGCAATGGATACTGTAGTATAGTGAATCCAATCGAAGATTTTGCTAATCAAAAAATTTACAGAATGATTAGAAGAATTAAGACGTTCATGTCACAAATCTCGATATTGTATCAACTCATCAATTTTCATTAGATCCTCATCAAATTTCTTCATAACATAATACATCAACGGTCAACAAATACTTTTCTATTATTATTATTTAACTCTTAAGGCAACAAACAAAAATTACGGTTTTTCAGTAACTTTTAACACAAAACGAAATGTTAAGGCAAATAAAGTTTATAGAACTTGAATTTGTATGGGTTTTCTGGCAATTATCAACGATGCCGCAACTTAGATGTGACACCATGTTATTTAGAAAGTATAAATTAATCTTCTAAAATTTTTATATCCTTATAATTTTGCCTTAAATTTCAAATATGTTGACAAAAGTTTATTAAATACTCCGCTAATGCGGATTTTAGAGATAGAAAAAAAAATGGCACCAATTATATTCAGTGTTGAATATAAACCCAAAGGAAAAATATCATAATATTTATATCGAGTGTCAGAAGACAGACAAAACGTTTGGGATTCGATTACCGATTTATTTTTGTCGAAACTCTCCATCTTCTCATTCATTATGCATGACATATCACGATTATGTTGGCAACAAATCTATTCAACAATAAAACCACAAATGTGGCGATCATGCATTGACAAATCTACTAGGATTACAAAGTACGTCGCAGAAAGCTTAGGAAGGATTTTTATTTTCATAAAAAAAAAAAAAAAATGATTTCCAGGTCAGATAAAGCATGAAAACTAACCGTTCGATCAACGGCCCTTAGAGAGCCAAGGCTTGGCTGCATTTGCGGCGATTTGTATTGGAGGAGAGTCTGTGGTCAGCTATCTAAACGGCGATACCCGTAGTCATTTACTTCGGGCCTCCGCTATACGTCCACTATTAACTCTAGCTTCCCATTTTTCTCAGTACTCTTGACTTCTCATAGCCTAGCTACGCTAGCGAGCAGAATAGCCTTACTGTCATCCAAAATTCTATTCTGAAGTTGTGCAACTAAGTACCAATCACTAGATGTTTAAGTAGTAGTTGCATCAACCATGGAGGATTTCGAGGGGCGACAGCATGCAAAGCAAAATGGCCAATTGGTATGGCACTTGGTAACAAGATGAAAAATGACTAAAAGATATTATCTCTAATTTTAAATATTTTTTCACCAATCGTAAATGAATGATTATAAATTGGAATTCGTAATAACGAGCCAACCATATATTTTTTTTTTTAAATCTAGTTTCATTCACTTGTAATAAATTGTCCACTTGAAATAAAGAGGGTTAGTATCGAGATTCACAATTTTGGAGCTACTTTTGATTTCATAGTTGAAACCAGACGGAATTGACAGGTTACCAACAAATAAACTTTAGAAAATTAAATGATTTGTTCAAAGATAAAGGTTAACGCATTTAATTGGCTATTCCTTACAAATTTCTTACATACAGAAAAGAATAATAATTATTAAAATATATAAATAAAGCAAGAATATCTTAAAATAAAAAACATAGATAATTAAAAGTTCATAGCTATTCAAAAGTATTGTTAAAGAAGCAAAATTGCGGCTTAAAAAAGAACGCTGGTTTGAAACTGATGTTGTTAGTAAAATAGATTAGTTTCATTTAAAAAACAAAAAAAACACAAACATAAAATATAGTTCTGGAGCATTCCCAAGCGCTGAGAGAGTCTGTCGATTGTTCAACTCCATGCAATAGAAATTATAAATATTGCGAATTTCGTCACTTTATTTATTTAATTTTTTTAGAATTAGTAGCAAGTTCTACACATATTATTTACAATGTGTAACATTCGTAAAATTGTAAAAAAAAAAAAAAAAAAAAAAAAAAATATTCTAGAAGACAATCCGGAAGTGAAACGTTTAAAAAAAATGAAAGGATCTTAATTGGGATTTGTTTGAAATATTAAAAAGTAAAAACAAAGATACCAATGTTACACATAGTTGTTAGTAGACACATTAATATCTTTTAAAATACTATGTAAAATATTTTTTGGGTTAAGAAAAAAAAACTCATGGCTGAAGGGCTGCAAATATGGTTGAATAAAAGCCTGCTGCCCTGAGCGGATGTGGTACCTGGATTCATAGCGTAATAGAAATCTCGCCATTCGTCCATCCATACTTCAGCTACTCTAGCCGCATTATGCAGTACTATCTTAGAGACACCTCCGGGAAATGTATATGGGGATTTGTCCCTGAAGACGTGGCCAACATGGGAACAAGGAATTATCTCCAGAATACCACCGCACTGCCATACCTAATTTTATATTTTTTAGTTTATATTTTCACTTTACCTTGTCACTTTATTATTATAATTTTTTTTTTGAGATGTCCATTTTTTTTTAACAATGTTTCATAAATATGTTTTGTTGTGTATGTAAGTATGTATTCTGTCTTGCTGTTAATTCCTGAAATATTATTAAGAAGAATACAAACATTTCTTATTATAAATAAAAGTAATATTGATTGCTAAATAGATAAACAATCAGCTTGAATTCTTCTTCCTTTCATCTTGAATTCATTTTATATTGGAAAATGTACAACAAAATTAACAATATAATTTTTCGTATTGACACTATAATTCTCCGGCTTATAATCTGGATTTTCTAATTATGATCGTTATAAATGTTTAAAAAATAAAAATAAAATAAAATAAAACACAATAATAAATAAATAAAAAATACTGACCCTAAATGACATTTCCAAATTTTCACCACCCCAGATATCCATTCCTTCATCATAGGCACCTAATTCGTAAAAATATTCTTTATCTATTGAAAACAGGCCACCGGCCATTGTGGGTGTCCTTAAAGGTGCTGTACGATCACCACCACGCCGTTCCATTTCTCGCTGTGGTACTCTATACCAACGGAAATTCAATTTCCAATTAAAACCACCCCATGTCATATCGGAAGCGGTAATATATTCAAAAGTTTCATCTGATATTACATCAATTATAGGGCATACAACTGTTTTTCTGTAAAAACAAAAACAAAAAATTAAATATATAAAAATATAATCAGAGTGAAATAAGTACAGTAAAAAGGATATTTGTCTTAAAATAATAAGATGACTAATTTAGAATATATGTTTAGGCAACTTATATAATTAAAAAAAAAAAAATACTGGTAAATTTTGAGCATTAATATAAGAAATGAGGGCAAAGGATGGATGATATAGGAGAATAGGCCAGATGGAACAAGTAGAATCTTTCCACATTAAAAAAAAAAGTACTGATAGGTTTTGTATCATTAATGGAAAAATATCTGCCGCAAATCTAAAATTTTTGTTTTGATTATAAAGAATGTTCAAAGCATTCTTCCTATAGGCTTTATGAACCTAGAAAAATATGCTCATATTTCCAAGTCTTCACCAATAAAGATATTCGGATTCAATATTTGTTACTCGAAAAAATAATGTACGAGTGCGAAATTATGGTATACAACATTCATTTTCAAAATTGTCTGTTCATGTATATATACCGACTATTTGTAAGGGGACTGTTGACTGTTAAGCCAAGTCAAACGAGGAGACGGAAACTTTTACAAGTGATAGAATTACTTATGCAGGGAATATTCTCGTGGATGCCCTATGACAAAAAAAAATTGTCTGTGGCATTCATCCTGATATTAAATTTCAAGAGAGAGTTAATTAACATAATGCGGTCCACTAATTTCAAATATTTCATGCAATTAAAGCACAATGCTATGAAGTCTGTAACAACAACCTTGATTATTTTTCCTTCTTTTTATTTCTAAGGAATTTCACCCACTCAACTCGGTAGGTTGCCTTAGATTCAATACTATGGTGCTCACATTTTTGGCTTGATCACAATTCACCTAGTCTTGGCCATGCCTATTTTTGTTCCCCTATCAGCTTGTTTTATAAACTTCGAATCATAATAAAGGCCTACCTTTAATTAGTTCGTTCAATCCTACATTGTGCCTTTCCGGTTAAGAATAGTTTTCTTTAATGTTAGCGATTTAGTATCCGCCTTTCAAAAGTTTTACTCTTCAGCTTTAGTAAGAGTAGCATATTATGATCTATACTCTAAAACACGCTACTAGAGTTTTATATAGTTAAGTTTCTTAATCCCACGGTACTTAAAGAGAAAGTCCCTAGAAATATCGGTTGGCAGCAACTATACGCAATTCTATTTTCCAAGAAATTTTTGTCGGTAGAGTTTCAGTTCTGCTGATTAGGTCAGTTCAGATGCAGGTCGTCTTGCAGTATAATATCCAACTGTTGTTTTTTAGATTGCCTTACCACCTCTTATAAGGTACTATAAAATTACCTTGACGCCTATTAAAAAGAGAGGCAGGAAAGGACGTCTCATTGTCTTACACCATTCATTGTCATTAGTGGTCTGGATGAATTCGAGTCGGTTTCAGTCATAGTCATTCTTACTATACATATGACTGGTGGGGGGGATACTTCTATATTCGGACTTACTAATTTCGATTTTACTTTAATCCGTATACTTTCAAATTTTTTGTAACCTTTTTTTAAAAATTCTTGAATAGCACTTTTAAGTTCTCATGTTAGCTCCTCTGATCTAGATGTTATATTATTTTTAGTTTTTTTTTTTTCAATGTTCCCTGCACTTTAACGAAGAAGGTGGAAATATCCTCTTCATCTTTCTCATCTACTTATTGTTCTTATTTCTTCTTCCATTTCTTGCCTACCAATACTAACTAGCAGTAGCAGCTCATCGAAAAGTTCCAGCTATTTTTCCAATATTCCTGTGTCTTTTACCAATGATATTCCCATTTTTATTTCTGTAACAGATTGTTCTGGGTTTGAAATTTCTCGTTTTCTTTTATACAGATTTCACTTGTTAATTTCTTCTCGTAATTTTCTAAATTTCATTCCAATCTGTTTAGCTATAAATATCTCTATCTTGTCCACCTAACAGGTCAGAGAACAAAAAGTGTAATATGGAATAAGGAAATTAATATTTTAAGGGGAAATTTCTACTAGGAAACGCTCACACGACAATTTCTTGACTCGATCTATTCCGCTCGACTCGAAAAAAATTTTTTAAACCTGAAAATTTGTATCTTATTTTCTTTTTTTAAATTTGCAATGTTATTAATATAAATGGGCAAGTATATAAATAAATATTTCATATATTAAAATTACATCTTAATGAAAGCTTACATCAAAGCTTCACCTTTAAAATCAATATTCCAAAAAAAGTATTTATAAATAAAAGAGGATGAACATTATTTGTGTAGTGAATTTGACAAGTTTAAATAAAATCTTTGGAGCCATTGTATTGCAAAAGCAATAAAAACTGATTAAAAAAAAAAAAAAATCGATATTTGCAATTAATTACCTATTTTGTACAATTCTTGCAAGCAATGGTTCCAACCATCCTTCGGCACATTCACAATGAGCATCGAGAAAAGTTATAACTTGTCCAGTGACATGTTTAGCACCAAGTAATCTTGCTCTAATTAGACCAGATCTTTGTTCTGTCCTCAATACATGTACAGGTACAGGAATAGTGGCTACATAATCTTCCAATTGTTTGCCTAAATGTTCTAAAATAAAAATAAACATAAAAAATTACATTCAGATTCAACTTATATAAAACAAGAGACTTTTTCAATCACCTTTAACAAAGATGGACAAAAAATAGTTCGTTTTTTTTTTTTTGTTTTTTTTTGTAAACTTAGTTATGTTTACTAAGCATTATTATTATTATCATCTGGGATTTTATCCGTCCGTCGCGGCGTGCATATTGATTTTCTTCCTAACCACTAGAGTCGCCACAGTAAATTCACCAAGTTCTTGTAAAGAGTTCACTTGTATAATTATATAAAACCAACAAGTGTGAGTGTAACAGAAACATTAAGTTGAAGTGAACTTTCTACACAAACTTAGTGAATTTGCTTTACGATAGATGAAAATCCGAAACCAGTCAGGAAGAAAATCAGTATGCACGCTACGATGGATAAAATACCAGATGTTATCCAGCACTTTGGACCCATCCACATATTCAATTATTATTGTTGTCTGAGCTTGTTCCGTCTTATTACCTGTATGTGATAGAAAATTTAAAGTGAAATCAGCGTTTGTGTTCAAAGTTGATAAGTAATTCTAATTTTTTGTGTGTTATTTTTTTAAGGCTTAAGATTCTTTGCACCTACTGGACTAATATATTTATTTACACGAACAGTTCTAATTTCGTACAGCTCCATATTTGCCGTAGCATTCAATTAAACAATCACCCATCCATTCATGATGTGCCTGAATGCCAATCCTGGCTTCAGGCTCCACTCGTCAAAAAAATTCAATGGCTCCCATGCAGATCAAATGAGAGAGAGAGAGAATACGGAACGATCAAATCAAGAAAAATAAACGTTTGATGAAAGATAAACCTCAGATACTTATATACTATCTATTTAATTATTGTTTTCTTTTATTCATAGTAAGAGGAAGTATTGTGAGCATGCCAGCTTTTCGAAAAGTGCGAAATACATATTTTTAGGCGAATATTCTTATGTACGCCACGCAAGTGTTTTAACAGAATATTTCAAAAACGAAAAGTCAGAAGGAAGCTCAAACATGGTATTCCGTTTAGGTACTACCACAACAGCATCAGACAAGAAGATTTCGCTCTATCAACTGGAAGTACAACTTAAATGAATTTTTTTTTTCCAGTTTTTCGTGATTTTCTCGAAAATGGTCTAACGATTTTCTTCAACTTCATATTCTATCCATTTATATAAATACCTATCACACTTATTTGTAACATTTCCCGGGAAAATTAATTTTTTTGATTCAGAGGGAACAGTAGCGTTACAACTCCCTCTAAAACTACTACTTCAGTATAATATATGGTTTTATATCTATATAATATTAATACACATTAGAAGCATTGACAGAATTCTAAATTTGAAAAAATTAGCTAATCGGAATTGCAGTTTTACAGAATAAAAAGTAAAGTAAAGTAATGCCTATTTTTCAGGCGGGCTTAACGTCCAACTACCAAATTAGGTGTCGTGGACGGGGGCGGAAGACCTACTTTACTATTAACATTTTTTAAACAAATATAAAATTTAGTTATACGCTGGACTCGAACTGGGGTCTTCCCACTTACAAGTCCATGCTCATAACCAATACACCAACACCCGCCCCCAGTTTTACAGAATATGTTACTGAGGTTTTTTTTTTTGGAATTTTCTCGAAAACGGTTACAATGATATTCATTATGCTTTTGTATGCTTGCTGCATAGATTTTTTTTTTTTTTATATTATTATATGATTCTGAGTTAAGACTAAAATGGAATTTCAAATTTAATAGAAATTCTCATATTTATATGTGATAGTCATTATTTGCTACACTTTGTAAATAATAAAATCGAGAATATCGTTATGTTTAGAAGAATTAGAGAAACTAAATAATTTTCAAAGCCTTCCCTAAGTGAAACAGCCTGATGACCTATATCAAACATCTAGTTCTGACCAAATGTCATGATCTCTCAATTCAAACTGTCTACCACAGGTCAATAAATGTTTTGTTCCTCTATTTCACAAATTTTCAAAAAGCAGCTGGCTATAAGTCTCATTATTTAGAGCTACCTCCTTAACATTTTGTAAGAATACCAATTAGTTGTCTACCATTAAAAGATAAAGCCCTCAATATATGCCCTATTTGCACTCTCAATCAGCATTGCGGATTTCTGACAAATCAAATGTGGAGCTCATTCAAGGGGATTAAGCAAACCTTTGCATCTCTTCATGTTCTGGGATTCCGGTCACAAGGATCTTATATCCAGACTAGAAGATATTTTTGGATAGTTCCTCCAGTCTGCTGAATATTATAGCATTAATTTGGATGTCAAGTCGAAAGAATTTTTAATGCCTTCAAAGCAGTCTGACTACCCGACCAAATTCAAACTCTTTTAAAATTTGGTGTTGCCCAACAATTTCTCCGAAGTAACAATATAAAACAGATTAAAACTCAGCTGCTACGGAAATGCAGTGGTCCATTTATCAAGAGACAATACCAAAAAATCTCTATCTCAAAAGAGAACCACTTGCAGCTCTAACAATCTAAAGTTGAATTTGAATTCCCTGCGATTCTTAAATGTCGTGGGGACGTTCACAAAAAAAATTAAATTAGAAACGTTTCTGGAAATAAAAGCAAATATAAAAGAATAAAGTGTATAAAGAATTAAGATATGTTATATAAATTATAATAGAAGTTAATATTTTTCACTAGACATAATCTATGAAAACAATAAGTTAGTACCAATTGTATTATTATTATCATGACAATTTGTCACGTTAATCTTTTTTTTTCTATCACTTTTTGTTCCCCTAATTAACAATGAATCAATAATTACAGTGATCGTTTATTAATTATTAAATAATCGATAAGCGTTTAAGTTGCAATAAAAGAGAACTGTTTCATTACTATTATAATTATTATTATTTTTTGAGAGCAGAGGAAGTGGAGTGAAAAAACGAAAGATTATTTATTAGAGAGATGTTTTTTTCTCACCATTTTGCTCCACTTTTTAACAATCAAGGACACACACACACACACACACACATATATATATATAATAATAATATATAGATTCCAAAACAATTAATATAGATTCCCAATCAAAACTATAAAGATAAGAGGAAAAAAATACACACTATAAATGCCATCATTATATGTTTTCTAATACAAGAAGAATCTGTGAAATTTTTTAACTTGTACATGGTGATTACTAAATTATATGTTTTTAAAAAGCAAGCAGATAATTATTATTTCACATTGATTAAAAAAATAAAAAAAAAATATTTATATTAATAATTTATTATAAAATAATATGTGAAACACCCACACTAATTTCTCTTATTGGCAATTATGGCAATTCCAATTAATAAATTTTCTTTAAACTATTAATGTTTAAAAAAAAAACGCTTAGCTTTGCTTCATTATAAATAAATAAAGCTGAAAGGGAGGTTATATTTGTTTTATCTTATGTGACTTGTAGGTTATAGCGCTGGCAGTTACAACAGCTGAGCACAGCTTATAACGGCAATTTAAATTTAAAACTCAATACACAGGTCCCTTAAAATACAAATTTTTGGAAAATGTGTTTTTAATACGTAAACGTGATTGGTATTTGTGTTTATATAATATAAAAAAAGTTGCAAGGGAATTGTTGAAGTCATTTTTTACAAAAACGCAGAAAACAGAACAAAAAAATCTGTTGCGAAACACTCGCATGGACTTTCTCTTATTCCAATTAATGCAATGTATATAAACGCTTAGATGTTTAATGGGGTTGAGGTAATACATATGTATACAGCTGAGTGGAACACTATGGGCGCCCCTCTATCCCAAGACCATGTAGCGCCAATTTAAATTTAAACATAACTGAAAGGCTTCCAAAAACACACTAAAATAATTTTTTTTTTTTTAAATGATACGCTTTTATCGGTGCAGAAAGCAATTCAATTAAAAGAAAATTCGTGGTAACCGAAAATTCAAAAACCTATTCCTTAAAGTCATACTTTCGGTTAACCGATTTTCTTCAAATTTGGAATTCTGGCAATGCTTGTAATATATATTGAAAATAAAAGTGATAAGTATGAGGGTCATTCAGTAAGTAACGAGACAAATCACTGTAGCTCAAAAACGATTTATTTAATCAATACAAAACTTTGGCTAGTTTTCAACATAGTCCCCAGCAATATTTATACACTTGTCCCACCGTTCTTCTAATATGTGTATGCCTCTGGCATAAAATTCTTCGGGTTGATCTCGAAGCCACTTTTGCACCAGTTTTTTAACTTCTTCATTGGATTGAAAATGTTTCCTACATAGAGCTTCTTTAAGGGGTCCAAACAAATGGAAGTCCGATGGGGCGAGGTCGGGGCTGTAGGGGGGATGTGAAGGATCTCCCACCCCACTTTTTGAAGTATTTCTTGAGTTAACTGTGCCGTGTGTGGGCGCGCGTTGTCATGAAGCAAAATCACGCCTTTAGTCAAGAATCCACGAAGTTTCCTTCGAATGGCAGTCCTTACTTTGTTTCTGAGCATATCACTGTAATACTGGCTGTTGATGGTAAATCTTCAAGATAATCACAATAAATAGGCGCCTGCAAATCCCAGAATACTGATAGCATGACTTTTCCTGCAGACGGCAGGGTCTTGAATTTCTTTTGAATGGAAAAACCCGTATGCTTCCCCTTGATGCTTAGACTCTGGCTCAAAATGGCGTATCACTTATGTTCATCACATGTTACAATTCTACTGAAAAATTATTTTTCAATTAAACATGCTTCTTTCAACTGTTGACTGATTTGGTCTATAAGTTGTCTTGGTACCCATTTCACACAAATTTTCTTGTACTGCACCTTATTCTGAATAATTTTATTCAGCTCCAACACTCGTATGCACTTCTTCAGCTATCAGTTCAACAGTAATACGCCTGTTGTCCTGAATTAACGCGTTAATACAAGATTCGAGGCAGAAGGTTGCAACGTCAAGCGGTCGCCCACTTCGTTACTCGTCACAGACACTTACATGGCCACTTTTAAAACTATTCTACCCATTTGTAAACGTTCGAACGGTTCAAACAATTATTCCCGTACACTTTCAACATTCTTGAGGTGGTGGTAAAACCTAAACAGAGTATCAAACATTAAGCTTTCTAAGACTTTTCATTTTTGAGATATTCAAACACAACCACACACAATGAGATCATTCCTAAAAATATATCATTTTTCATATTCAGGTAACTGCAAAACATTTATTTCCGGTTAAAACACAATTTTAAAAATCTGGCCCGACAGCAATACTTCTCTTAGTGGGGAAATAGGACAAGGTAAAAAATACAAGAGAAAAAGTCCTTAAATACTGGCTCTGAACATTGTTTGCCAATTTCAGCAGGAAATGTGAAAAATCCAACATACTTTTAAGTTTTATTTGAAATTCACGAATAGTTATGCCATTTCCACATTTTTTATTAATTGGAGAGAATTTAATTTTGGCAATACATATTGAATTTGTGAAACACCTCTCCAAGTGTTTATAATTGGAATGGTTTCTAAAATATTGTTCAGGTTATTGTTGTTTAGTTTGGTAATATAAAACATGTTTATCTTTTGGAAAAATCTTTTACCTTTTTTTTTGTTATTAAATCTTTTATTTTGCAATTTATGAGAATCGTATTACATTAAATGATAAATAGTGAGAAATAGTATTGGTAACCTAGTTTTATAAATGTTGGCATTTAAAAATAAATCTGGTGTGAAACCTCGCAAATAAAAAAAAAATTTCTTAAAACTTGGATAATTTTACTTAGACTTAACCTAACATAAATACATGTGGTGGTGATAAGTAAATGTATCTACCCAAGGCAGGTATCTAAAAGTTGTAGATGTAGTTGTATGTGTGGTTGATATGCCAAATTTAAAGAAAATCGCAAAAAAGTTAAAAAAAAAAAAAAATTCAGTAAAGTGGTACTTCCGGTTGAGGAATTTTGACAGATAATGTACTGTCGGATCTCATGGTGATACTTAATCGGAATATCAAGTTTGAACTATCGGTGATTTTTTTTCATTTTTGAGCTAAGCTGTTTAACATAAATACACACACACTGAGAGAGACCATTTTCTTAATAATCATTTTTTTTTTCGGTTTCAGGGAAGCTCAAAAAGTGTATTTCCTGTGAAACATATAGAAAATTTGACACGATTACAATACTTCCTCTAATACTAGGAGTATGGGAAAGTAGAAATAACAAAAATCTGGTGTGAAACACTCACACGACTTTCTCTTACTGCGAAATGGTAAATTTCACTTCACACTTACAATTCTTATTAGTGTTTAAAACCGTCGACATTTTTATGTAGAAGCTCAAAAAACCGAAAAACTTTTTCACAGTAAAATCGCACTTCCGTCATCCGATTTTCTTCGAACTCGGGATTACGATAACATATTTAATTCTAATTAATATTATTTATATGATAGAATTGTGTAATAAATAGAAATAGCACTTTAGAGAAAACCCCTTCACCCCTCCACCAAAAGCCTCCTTAAATGATTTTACCAGGAGAAATGTTTCAAATAAAAGTTTTAGCTCTTTGTATATGTGTAGTTAATATTTAAAGTTTAAAACAAATCGTTTAGAGAGCCATTTTGGAGAAAAATGCAAAACCTAAAAATTATTTTTTCAGTAAAGCGCACTTTCGGTCATCGGATTTTCTTCAAACTCGGAGATTTCAGCAACATATTTTATTTTGATTAATATTATTTAGATAATAGAATTGTGTAATAAATTGAAATAGCATTTTAGAGGACAACCTAACTCCACTCGACGCTCCACCAAAAATGCCCTTAAATGAATTTTCCTAAAGAAATGTTTCAAATTAAAGTTGTAGCTCTTTGTATGTGTAGATCTATGCAGTTCAAAAAAATCACTAGGAGCCGTTTTCGAGAAAATCCAAAAACTGAAAAAAAAATGCATTAAAGTGGCACTTCCGGTTCATGGATTTTACCCGAAATCTTCGAGTCTGATGCTGTGGTAGTACTATAAACGAAATATAAAGTTTGAGCTTCCTGCAACTTTTCATATTTGAGATATTCTTTTCACACTCATCCCCACACACACAGAGGTTTGGACTCAGCATACCTCAAAACGTGTACAAACCACAATTTCGAAAATCTGACACGATCGCAATAATTCCTCAAAAAGAGTAAAGAAATTAAAAAATAACTGAAAATTTTCCTTTGATGTTAAAATATTTTTCTAAAAGTTATTCTAAAAAGTTGTTTTTTTTTTTTTTAAGTTATTCTCTAGTAGGATGAGATATAAAAATTCCCCAAAGATTTCACTCTTTAATTTTTAACAAAATATCAAAGGTCACAATTAAAACGTAAGGTTAGGTACATAAAATTACTTAAGAATATAAACAACTTTCTTTCGCCTAATTTATTGATTATTTTTTTTTCCATAATCATTTTCATTTTGTTATTTTAATTTTTAAAAATTCCAAAAGTTTTTTGCAAAAATCGATAATTATCAATTATTAAAAAAAAAAACTAAATGTTCTTATAGAAGTAAGGAAAAAAGTATTACGTAATTCGTAAGTTTATTGAATTGGTGTTTATTGCAAATTTCGTTGCTATTACTTACTATGTTTTAAAACCAACATTACATTGCGATAAATCATATAATATACAACGTTAATATATATGAAATAAAAATATATTCATTATTAAAATCATGATTACAATTCAAATCATATTTACCTCTTTCACTTGCATCATCCACTAGTATAATTTCTTTTAATAATGGTCTAGGTGATCTATTTATTACACTCCATACAGTTCTCAATAATGTCGACCACGCTTCGTTGTGAAACACTATTACAATACTTGTAGTCGGTAATAAACCAGGATAAGTCTTTTCTTTACATCTGTAAAATAAAAAAAGAAAAAGTAGATTAAAGCTTAATTTAAATGCTAATAAAATCAATTTTAAATTGCTTTAACAATTAACAAAAATTTAATTCAAAAAGATTTCTGCTTGGAAAGGGAATATTAATCAAAAAGGCAGGAACGTTGTTGTCATAGAATTCAATGAAACCAGGGCAATATGTTGCAGCATCCGACTGACTATACATATACTGCAGTCAGGGTTGAATATCAATAAGCGGGAAATTTTTTATTAACACTGGCTGAAATACAGCCAATATATACTGTTCAAAATTAAATCACAAACTGAAAAAAATGGTACAAATAAAGTGGCCAAAAAAAAAAGGGGAAAAAATATGATATGAAATTTCATATTTTTGTTGGCGATAAACCATTCAAAACGAAGAATTTTATGACGAAACAGTATTCAAGTTTATTCATTTTGACAAAAACACACACAATACCCTTACTTTAAACAGTCATATAAAACAAACTCACTTGTCTGATCAAATTCACATTTATAGGGAAGTTTAACGTTACTATTCTCCAGGACCCCCCCCAATAAAATCAAGTTTCCAGGTAAGATATGAATGTTTCAAGTGAAAGGTGAAGAATGAGTGAGAATGAGCTATGTGTATATAATGGAGTTGATGAGAAGAGAAATTTGGATTGATTAATTAGACGAGATATGAAGACACTGTTATAATATAGCTATAAGCTTACACAAACTGCACTGCACTTGTAATGATTTTTATAGAATAAAAGGTGGGAGTAGAGATATGACAGGATGCGATGTATGGTTGAATCTGATAGATCCATGTCTAGTTCTCTCACTGGCTTATATACAGGTTCTCCCTACTCTAGGTTGCTTAAGTCAGAGAGTACCAGAGAGGGCCTGCTTTCTCTCTCTTAATTCTCTCGTCTGTCTGCTCTCTCTTGCTATTACATGTAGAATGAGAAAACTGCGAAAAACTAAAAGAAAATATCTATTCAGTAAGTCGCACTTTCGGCTGATGGATTTTTTGCTCGAAACGTTCGTGTCAGATGCAATGGTAGAACCTAAAACGATATGCCAATCACTTCCTGCGATATTTTCGTTTTTCTATTCTATTAATATGAACACATCAAGATCATTCGCTGAAAAACTTCTGTTTCATATTCAACATTGAAAATTGGAACGATTGCAATAAGTCCTCCTTACTAGGGAGTAAATGAAGGTAAATATATCGGAATGCCCCAAGATAGAAAATCTGATTATGGAAAATGAGTAAACACATTTCTGTAAAAGAACTAAACTTACATAATTCATTAATTGCTTAAAAAAGAAATTCTGATTAGGAAGGGTTAGATTAGATTAGATTCTATGGGGGGCTGGCTCTTCAGCCTAGGCCACGTGATCCCTAAGGGTCTATTGTGGCATCCCATAATTTGGAGTCCTCTCTTAGGTCCTGTCCTTTATCTGAACTTTGGAGTCCGGGAAAGTTCCTAGGTGTTTGGTTACGAGCACTTCTAATCAGAGCACTCTCTCGTCTGCTTTATTAGGCTTAATAGCCCCGAGAGAGACTCTTGGATGAGGCTTGCAGGCGTCAGCTTCTCCTCTCCAAAGAGGCGAAACCTCAGCCACACGAGCCTCTCGCAGTGCACAAAACGTGCAGTGCTGTTTCCTCTTCTTCCTGACAGAACCCACATAGGTTTCCATTGACAGGCCTATGCGATGCATGTGCTTATTAAGTCTACAATGGCCAGTGAGAACGCCAACTGCTATCCTTAAGACCACTCGGCCTATTGGAGTAATTCTGCAGTTATCCTGGACGAGTAGCTATGAATAAACGTTAGTCGCTATATGAAGGGTTAGTCGGATACAGAATGTTCCAAGCGAATTGTACAGTTTTTTTTTTTGAAATGCTATTTCAGGGAAAAAACTAACATATCCAAATAAATCCCATAAAACTAGGATTCGATAATGCACCTCAAAATTAAGAACTTTTTTTTTTCAATTTATTTAAAAGCGCGTCAACAGCTATGGTCATTTGCGCCCGGAACTTTCTCCAGTGTACTCAGGACAATGTTCTCTCGCTACAGAAACAGTGAGCTGTAGAGGCTCCTAGGGAGAAAAAAAAAATCTAAGGGTTGCAATGGATTCGAGCCCGGATCTTCCGTGTGGCTAACGCTAACCACTGAAGCTAATCCCTTTCCTAACTAAATTATTATCTTATCTTACTGCTTTTTAAGCGATTGGGGTCCCTCCCACCATCTCAATACTGCAATAATAGAAAGTTAAAAAAAAAAAATTCTGCAGGTTTCTTATTTCCAGGTCTAACAATGACCATTGTTTATTGTGCCAAAAATATCTTATCTTGTTTTTATTATACACTAACATTTATTTAACTTAGGATTATGTGTATATCGACAAAAAGCAAATAAAATAGACATGTGTATTATTGTATGTACATATTTTACCTACTTTGATATTTTCTGTATAATGTTTAACTTGAATTTCCACATATTTATCAAAATAAAAATGTAATACTTGTAAGGGTGTTGTGAGGAGATGTTGGTTGTTGATGATGAAAGATAAACACCTTAAGATTGGTTTAAGATATATAATTGATATGTGTATATATATAACTGACTGCCAGGGACTTTACACTTTAGAATTTAGAACTGAACTGAACTGACAGACTGACGTGGCTAAAATGATATGTACGGAGTGTGAATCAACAGAATGATGTCTGATGTGTAAGACTGAATTGAACAGAATGATTCTGACTGTCTCTCTCTCATATATATATACATTGGCCGAGCCTCTCCTCTCTGTGCGAGAGGGGCTGTTTCTCTCCGCTAGAGTGGATGAGTGGTGGGGGTTCACACTAAAACCCCTACTCAAACAACTTTCTCTTACTGCACTTTACGAAAATTTTTATTGACAAAAATTTATAGACAGTATTCCTAATTTAATTGAAATTCGTCAGTGTTTTTAAGGATAAAATCACGAAAACTGAAAAAAAAAAAAACTGTTCAGTAAAAACGCACTTGCGGGATACTATGTTCTGCAATGGAACACAATTCTTCCGGAAAAATGTTTGAAATAAAAGCTGTCGGTTCATGTGCATTTTGAAAATTGAAAAAAAAAATATATATATAAATATGATTCTACCCATTTTCAAGAAAAACCCAAAAATTCGGAAACGTTTTTCGTGAAGTCGTACTTGTGATTAATCGACAGTAGTAGGGAAGGGATTAGCTAAGTGGTTAGCGTACTGGACTTCCACGCGGAGGACCCGGGTTCGAGTCCAGCTGTGCTGCCCTTAGATTTTTTCTTCCTTAAAGAGACTCTACACTTCACTGTCCGGTTCGTTTGTAACTAGAGAACACTGTCCGGAGGCCGGCAATGCACTGAGAAGGCCCCGGGCGCCAATGACCATAGATGTTGAAGCGCCTTAAATTAAAAAAAAAACAAAAAAAAACAGTAGTATAAATGTGCCAGTTTTGGGACAGTAAGTTACTCTTCAACTACTCAGTCCGGAACTAACTTCTCCGACCACAGACCGGAAGTGTCCTGTCAACCTCTTCAGCAGGCCAAATTATTTTTTTCCTAGCAAAATCGAACCTACAACCTTGTACTTCGAAGTCAAATTAGTCAGTTAACCATTATGGTTACCTAGCTAGCTGTAGTTTTTAACACACATACTTTTACCCCGTTCCCTTACAACTATATATTTAGTTTGATTTTTATAATTTTTGTCTCAGCCTCACTGGCTAATCCCCTCTTCTATGCCTTCATTTTTTTTTACTTCAAGGGGCGTTCTGCCCCAGTGACTTGACGCCCAATGCCCCCCTACCCCACAAGGAATCTCTCCTTTGCTTTCCTCGTCTCCTCCCAATTGTTTTTCTAGTTTTTATTTCATACATACTTGCTCCTTTTCAATCATTATTTCCTGTAACTTAAACAAGAGGCTCTGCCCCACTGGCTGAGCCTCTAGCCTTCTTTTAGGATTCAATACCATGTGTATGTATGTGGTGCATTTTCTTCGTTTATTTTTTTCTTTTTAGACTTAAAGCCTTGTACTGAGTTTATTAACCTTTACGTATACGTGTGTGTGTGTGTCTGTCCCCCCCCCCCTAATTTTAAGTCACTTAAAATATTCCATTTTACAAGAATAATGTATGATGTGGAGATCATTAACCTTTATTACTCAGGTGTGCCAGTTTTCTAAACTGAACATGTTACTACATTTTACATGAAATAAGGTCAGTTTATTTTTATTATTTTTATCAGTGGGATAAACAAAATATTCTAAACCAATTTTAGATATATAAACAGACAGAAATACAAATATAATCTAAGATTAGATGTAATCTTTTTCTTTTTAAAACACGGAAATAATAGATGGAGAGAAGCGTCTAGAAAAAAATAAAAACTAGGAAAAATGATTTGGAAGGAGAAGGGGAAAGCAAAATAGATGTACAAGAATTGCTGGCATTGGGGGGGGGGGCAAGCCTCTCTTTAAGACACAGAAAAAAAAATGGATAGAGGTGCAAATCTAAATAAAGATTTGGGAGGAAAAAGCAAGTAAAGCAAAAGTAGGAGATATAGTGATAACAGTGACTAGTGGATCTAAGCCTCTCTTTAAGTCCCAGGAATAGCTGCAAAGAGGCCTTCGGGTGGAGCAGAGCTTCTCTTTAAGACCATTCCAATAATGATTGGAATGGTACAAGTCTTAAGAAATAACGATCTGGGAGGAGAAGGGAAAAGCAAAAAAGGCTAGGGGCACTGGAAGCCAAGCCACTTTTTAATTCGTACGAACAATAAAAAAAAAATCAAATTGCAATGGAGAAAGGAGTGAAGTAATTTTGCTAAGAGTGAGAGAGAACAAATATTTGGCTGCCTCTTTGCTTGCTGGAAAGGACTGGAAATTTCCGGAGGAGAGGTAGAAGTTGGTTTCGGTCTGTAGTCTCTTCCTGTCCCAAAACCGTCACATTTATACTACTAACGATTTTCTTCAAACTTAAAATTCTAGCAATACATTGTTTGGATCTTAAACATTATACAGATGGTAGAACAACATATTATATATTGAGATAAACGTAATGATGCAACACATTTATTCCAAAAATCAATTATCCTGGGCAAATATTGCAAATAAAATTGATAGATCTATATGACTATAATTTGTATAGAAAATACGATAAAATTTTTAGAAACCTATTTATGAAAGAAAAAGACGGCAAAAACCATTCAATAAATAACATTTTTATAGTTTACTCTTATTTTTTGATTTTGAAATATTTTGTTTACTTATACACACACACACACATACATACGGATCATCGCTAAAACTATTTTTACTTTCTCTTACTTGTTTTTTGCGAATGGTCTGTGTGAATTAAGATCTCCAAAACGAAAGATTGTATTCGAAAGATCGAAAGTGCGTATTTACGGATCCCCCCCCCCGTTTTGCGCGATTTTCTCAAAAATGGCTCTATTTGATTTTCTTTAAACTTTGTATACTAGGTATAAATAAACATGTAGGAAGGTTACTGGGGGTAAGTAGCGTTATGCTTTTCCATTAAAGTACCATTTCAGTAAATTTATGGTTTTACCATTTATATAATATTAATACACATTAGAAACATTGAGAAAATTCCAAATTTGAAAAAAAAAAACTGGTTAACCGGAAGTGCGACTGTACAGAATAGGTTTTTGAACCTCTCAGATTCTTTCAAATTTAAACTGATTGTACGCTGTCTTGAGATGGAGGACGTTAACAATGTCCTCTCAGGTATATAAATAATAACTCAGACCCCACTTTTTTTTATGGCCAACCCATCTAAACGTTTATAAGTATAGCAATTTTAATGAATTTAAAAGAAAAAGAATTCTATGGATTAAAGTAAGAGAAAGACGTATGCTTCCCACCAGATTTATTTCGTATTCAGTGAAGCTCAGAAAAGTATTTCCGATTAAACACAATTTCAAGATATTAATATTTTTTCTTAAAGGAGTGAGAGAAAATAAGAAAAAAAAAAAAAGAAAAACAGTTCATACTATTGCATAATAATAAAATATAATCGCCAAACACATATACTGAACATAAGAGGCAAAGCCTTCCCTAGTTGTTCAGGAACATAACAGTAATAACATTCATGGACATTAACTCTTAAGAATTCATAACGTTAACTTACAATATGACTATCTAAGAATGTAAATTCTTCACGTATCATTAAATTCTCCAACTATTAGTTTATTACATGCAAATATTATGTAACTTGATAATGTCCAATATTTAAAAAAAAGAAATTCCATTGCATATTGTTTTATTAAATTAATACATATTACACAATAAATGAAATGTGATTATAAATAATAATTACTCGGATTGCCATTTATAAATAATAATAATAATAACAACAGCCAAACTTCATCTTCATCTCAGGCTGAGACTGCTGATAGGGTCTCTCGGGGGATGTTCCCTGACACCACTCAAGCAGGTCGCAGACGCGTTCGCATGAAGTTGACCCGAGAAGTTAACGAATTCATCGTGCGAACTTACCTCTGTCAACTTACCAATAATGCAACGGACAGAGTCGCTTATAGAGAAAAACTGCTTTCTGCTTTCAATAAAGTCCCGAATAACAACAACCTCCTACAAGTAATGGCGGAAAAAAAAGCGGAAGTATGTAGAGCTTGGGTCCGAAATAAAGAGACTGTGAGAAGTGGAGGCTGTCCTCTCGGCAACTGGGATAGTGCCCCACGAATTGCACGAAAGTATAGCCACTCTGGAATTGGACCGAAATATTTATATGGTTCTCCAGAAAGCAGTAGTGTTAAACACGTGCCATATTGTCCGGAAATTCTTGAACGATCAATGAATAATAATGTGCTTAGATTCACCCCGTACATTATTAAATCATATCCAGTATATTATTGAGGTTAAAAACAAAAAGAAATAATAATAATAACAATAATATAGGGAAGGGATTAGCTCAGTGGTTAGCGCCCTAGACTCCCACGCGGAGGATTCGGATTCGAGTCCAGCTGTGCTGCCCTTATATTTTTTTCTTCCTAGGAGCCTCTACAGCTAACTGTCCGGTGATGGACAATGTTGTCTGTAACCAGAAACTGGCAGTGCAATGTGAAGGATATAGGCACCAATGACCATAGATGTTGACACGCCTTAAATTAAAAATAAAAAATAATAATAGGAAGAAGAAGAAATCTGCTTAAGAACACTTAATCTGGACTTTGTATGGCACTTCTCAGAGTTCTGAATTTGAGATTCTGAAATTTGGCTTCAAGTCGGGAATTTTTACTAGAGTTTCAAATTAAAGTAAATGATTTATATGTTGTATGATATGAAACCCTCTCCTTGATTTTCTCTTTCGTGGTTACAACGTAGTCCACAAGAGTGGTCCAATAACACTGAACCAACCTCACACAATATTTTGAATTTATATTGCCAAATAATCAATTTTTTCCGACAAAAATGTATCAAATAAAACTGATATGTTTGTATTATTTATTATTGTTTGTATTATCATAAGTGTGTGTATGATGATCGGTGGAAACCTAAGCCAATATAGTCTTTAATTCCAAGGAAAAAAAATTCATTTCTAAGAAGACTACCCGAAAAGTCTCCCTATCTTATCCTAGGATAGACACAATATCCTAAGATATCCCAGAACTCCAACTCCCCCAAACATTTCCTTAAACGTGTTGCCCTCCTAAATATGCGAAAGCTAGAATTGGCGAAATGGGGACTCCCTCATCACAACCTGACAATCCCCCCCCCCCCCAATTAAAAAACCTACTATGTTTTTGTATGCGCTTCCCGGTTAACAGATTTCTTTCTTCAAATTTACAGTTTTAAGAATGCTTGTAATGTATCTTAATATGATATCTGTAGTAGAATCATAAATTATACTGAACTGGTACTTTAGATGAAAGATTAACGTTGCTACTCTCCCAGAAGCTCCAAACAACAACCCATTTCCCGGAATCACTTCCGGAAAGATGATTCATATAAAAGTGGACAGACAGTTTATCTGTTTAGATAGTGTGTGTTTATCTGTGTTGATAGAACCATTTTGAAGGAAAAAATCAGTAAAATTGCACGCGCATGCACAGAGAGAGAGCGAGTGAGAGGGGGAAGAGAGAATTCACTAAAAACATTTTTTCCTATTCAAGGATCTCAAAAACACATTTTGCACATAAACCAAAAAAAAATCAACTTCGAAAAATTGATACCATCTACAAGGATGGTTGTTCGCGCTCGGAAGGTTATTCTCACGTGCCTCCTGGATATCCAACTAAAATGAACATCAATCGCAAGAGCAGCCTTTTTCTACTGGGCTGTGCGACGTAGAATAGCTGAATAGACGAAGTCATAGCGTAGGAAAAATATATTATATTGTAACGCAGCCACTGGTGCCATCTAGGAGAGAAAGCAGGTACCTCAAGTTCTCCTAGTGGCCGCTAGGAAGCGCTGGCGGCGCGCACTGGCCCTTTTCTGAATGTTTTAGAACCTTCCAGACCTTTCTCCACTGCTTTAAATAGTGAACAACAGCTGAAGTCTAGTCAGTTTACACAGAATCTTGTTACAAACGGACTGCGCGTTTGTGAAAAGTGTATAAAAAGTGAAATTAGAGAACTTTTGTTGGTTTTAAACTGTGTATTAATTATTATTAAATGCTTTATTTGTAGTTGTTGTGGTAGTTGGTTCCGCAGAGCTGGAAAGCATCAGAGACATTTTCCGTGGTAGCCTGCTTCATTGTGTGGTCATCGACCGGTTTCGGGCGTTCGCCCATCTTCAGGATGCGTTTTTTGAGACAGTGTGACAACACAGACTAGCACAGAGCAAATTCAGCTTTACACACTATTTTACACATTGAGTGTGTAAAACTGAATTTGCTCTGTGCAAGTCTGTGTTGTCACACTGTCTGAAAATGGGCGAACGCCCCAAAACCGGTCGATGACCACAAAATGAAGCAGGTTACCACGGAAAATGTCTCTGATGCTTTATTTGTAATTTATTGTGTTAAATAATAAATTGGTGTTTTTCTTATTGAAGTTTAATGTGTTTTATCTAAAAGAACCCCACTTAGAAACTAGTTGCAGTAACTAGTTCAGAGGGGAAAAACGTTGCAATATATATATATTTAGACATCCAAACAAACGTATATTTCCATGAATATTTAATTCTAAAAAAACATCTGCAATATTTCTTCTTAGATTAAGCAGTAAGAGAAATCTAAAAAGGTCAAAAAGAATGAGAAATCTATAAATATCTTTAAATTTAAATCTTAATAGTGATATCTCATAGTTATTAAAAAAAAAAAAATTAAAATAAAAATTCTTTTCTGACAAATTTAATAACAGTTTCATATCAAATATATCTCTAATGTTAAAGAAGCGTCAGTCAAAAGGGAAAGTAACAAGGTTGTATAAATGTCATCATCATAACTTTAGACAAACAGTATGAGTGTGTGTGTGTGTGTGTGTGAGAGAGAGAGATAGAGAGAGCCTATTACTATGTTATCATTGAAACAGCTTTATTTAATGTGAGGAATACAAATCGCTTATTAATAATATTTTGGATAACATTTGACCTTGTTTAGAGAAGAAATACAAAAAAAAAAACGTGTAACGGCCTCGTCGTAAGATAAATTTGTAGGAGAACTCTGGTAATGTGAATAAAAAGGTTTGGGTTTTAAAAAGTATTTATCCAGAATTATAAAGTCCCCACCACAAAAAAACTAACAGTAAAATGATTGAAATTATAATTAAATAAAATAATTTATTCAAAAAACCATATGCAAATATGATACAATGAATCCTATTTCTGTAGTTTTACGATCTTTAAGAACAACAGTTAACGGGTCACCCAGAAAAATCTGGTGTGAAATACTCACATAACTTTCTCATATTGTAATTTTTAAATTAAACTATTTTTTTTTTTAAACTTAAATTTTTACTATCTTTAAATTAAATTTTCGAAGAAAAAAAATTTGTCAATCAAAATAGATAGATCTATGTTCACAGTTAATATACCAAATTAAATGAAATCAAACAATCCGTCGGTGATTTTATAGAAAAAAATCGCGAAAAGTAAAGAAAACAAAAACTGTTCAGTAAAAAATTCATTTCCGGTTTACTCATTTTCTTAAAACTCAAAATTTTTGGTCCTCACGCGTTGGTCTAATGGCTAGCGAACTCGCCCTTAGTGCGAGAAGTCAGGGTTCCATTCCCGTGAGGACAAAATTGGTGTTGACTCAGCATCGTGATAAAAAGTGGGAAGCTACAGTGAGTAGCGCCCTAGGTAGCGAAGGCCGGAACTAAACAGCGTGGGAACTGCGGCGTACTAACATTCAACTCGCCGCCTGGCAAGCCTTGGTCCTTCATGTGCTGTTGCGCCATAGGGTTTTTTTTTTCAAAATTTTTGGCTGCCTAATTATTTTTAATTAATATTGCTTTGATAACAGAATTGTATGATAAACTAAGATAGCAATTACAGGAAAACATAACTCTAACCCTCCACCAAAAGCGCCCTCTCCCTTAAATGACTTTACCTGGAGAAATGTGGTAAATAAAAGTTTTAGCACTTAATATGTGCAGTTTCATTATTTTTAGTTTAAAGAAAATCGTTGAAGCCGTTTTTAAAGAAAATAATAGAAAACTGAAAAATTCGATTTTCTTCAAACTCGGAATTTCGACAATATTTTTTTTTTTCCTAATTAATATTATTTAGATGATAGAATGTCCGCAAAGGGTATCTGTTGCATGCAGTTACTTGAGGAGTTATCACAGCTCAATACTCCATCACTTCGTTAGAACAGTACACAACACACTTAAACTACATACACTCTACACTTTACATACAAGGACAAACACAGTATACAAACTAAGGTCTCCGTCCCTAGTTAATTGGCGTAAGCCATGGGAGAAAATAGAGATTAGCTCAGGAGTAGCGTACTGGACAAGCAACGCGGAGATTCCGCCTTCGTATCCAGCATGCTGCCCTTAGATTATCTCTTCCTAGGAGCCTCTACAGCTCACTGTCCGGTGATGGACAGTGTTGTCTGCAGCTATAGAACATAGGTCGGAGGCCGGCAATGCACTGAGAAGGCTCCGGTGGGGACAATAGATCATTCAGGTCGCAGTACAATAATTCCCTATAACAATCTAAATCTAGATGACGTAACAGTGTAATAAACTGAAATAAGAAAACCTAACCCCTTTAAATAAATTTTCTCGGAGAAATTTAAATCAAAGTTCAAATAAAAGTTGTAGCTCTTTGTATGTGTTGATAATAGATAATTCCAAGTTTAAAGAAAATAGTTTTCGAGCCATTTTTGAGAAAATCATAAAAAAAAGAGAAAAAATTCAGTAAAGTCGCACTTGGAGTTAATGGCTTTTTCAACGAAATCTTCGTGTCTGATGCGGTCGTAAGTACCTGAACGGAATATTAAGTTTTAACTCCCGGCAACTTTTCATTTTTCAACTATTCTGTTAAAAGAGACAGACCGACAGACACAGACACACACAGAGCATTCGCTAAAAATATTTGTTTACTAGTCAGAGAAACTCAAAACATGTATTTCCGGTGTAAACTTAGATCGCAATACTTCCCCTAACCAGGTGTAAGAGAAAGTATTAAAAATAAAATTTGTAATCAAGGATCCTGATGAATCATACAGGAAGTGGTACGGTTGAACACCAAAAGTTATATTGTTCAGCTGAAAATGGTGATGGGCAACACGATCGCCTGATAATAGATGTTACAGAAATTCTTCTTTTAAAAAGTATTAATCGAAGTTGTAGCGTGTGGGTTAATTACATAAAAAAAAAGTTCCCTCGTTCACGTAACCCTAATTTCACCGAATTTTGGAAAAAGGATATATTACAAGTTAATTAAATTAATTAATTAATTTACCATTAAGTAATAATAATAATAAAATATCTGATGTGATACGCACACACAACTTCCTCTTACTGCAGTTAACAAGATTTAGGTGACCAATTTTCTTCAAACTTATAATTTATACTAAATGTTTATTTCCGGTATTTTATACGTCGTAGCCATGCATAATGGTTTTGTTCCTCAATACCGGATGTTATCCAGCATTGCCGGACTCACCCATATTTTAAAAAATGTTTATTTGCCTTCAATTTTATGTCAATGGATGTAAATTTAATAAAATGACTTTTTTAAATAAAGAATATCCTAACCCCTATCCCAAAACTTCTTTAATTTCCCGGAAAAACATTTCAAACAAAAAAGATAGAACTCTTAGATTCATACTTAATATTAGGAAAAAAAAGAAAGAATGAAATCCGTCGATATTTTTAGAAAACTGTTCAGTAAAAACGTACTTCCGGTTTACCGATTTTTTTTTTCCCTTCAAACTTGGGAATTTTGGCAATTTATTTATTTCTAATTAATAGTGTTTGATGTGGAATATGTTTAATGTGTAAATATTCTTGATGATAGAATTATGGGAGGTGCTGGAGAAACAATTACGTATCACTAGTCTATCAACCCAAACAAGTAATGTTAGTGAAGAACGCGCCAATAACATAGAACCAACCCCCATAAATTTAACACCACAAATATCTAAAAACAACTATTACTTTTTTTTTTATTTAGAAAAATGTTTCAAATAAAAGCGATAGGTAAATATCATTTCAAGTTTAAAGAAAATCATTGCAGCAGTTGTTTGAGAAAACTCTAAGAAAAACTGAATAACCTATTCTGTAAAGTCATACTTTGGGTAGATGTAGATTGCAAGTAGGGGATTATCGCACTGCGACCTGAAAGATCTATTGTGCCCCCGAAGCCTTCTCAGTACACTGCCGGCCTCCAAGCAGTGTTCTCTAGCTATAGACAACACTGCTCATCACCGTACAGTGAGTTGTACAGGCTCCTAGAAAAAGAAAATCAAAGGGCAGCATACTGGATTCGAACCGGGGACCTCCACGTTGTTAGTCCAGTGCGCTACCACTGAGCTAATCCCTTCCTTCTCCCTTGGCTTATGCCAATTAACTAGGAATGTAGACCCTAGTGTGTCCTTGTCTGTGAAGTGTAGAGTGTATGTATTTGAGGTGTATTGTGGACTGTTCTGAGGAAATGCATGAATTATAGAGCTGTGGTAACCTGTGGGGGGTCACTACTACTACTCCCCATGTAACTGCATGCAAAGATACCCCTTACGGGCCACACTTTGGGTTAACCGATTTTTTTCTTTTTGAAACTTTGAATTCTATCAATGTTTCTAATATACATTAATTAATATTATGTACCCCAGAACCACCCCCCCAAAATCAATTTTCCCGTGAAAATGTTTCAAATAAAAGTGATAGGTATTTTGTGTGTAGTGTAGATAGTTTACCAAGTTTAAAGAAAATCGTTAGAACCGTTTCCAAGAAAATCACAAAAAACTGAAAAAATATACAGTAAAGTCGCCACTACCGGTTGAAAGGGTTTTGCCGGAAGTCTTCATGTTTGATGTGGTGACAGTGTCTAAATACATTATCAAGTTAAGTTTTAGCTCCTGCGATTTTTTGTTCTTTGCATATTCTGTTAAAACAGAAACAATGCGGCAAGACAATTTGATAAAAACATTGTTTCGTATTCAATGGTTCCTGAAACATGTATTTCCGGTGAAAACTTAGTTTCGACGATAGCAATACTTCCTCTTTACAGTAAGTAGTAAGAGAGAGTAAAAAAGAAATGATGTATATAATATGAGCGCAGTTACAATTCTAAGTTTGAAGAAAATCGTTTCTATATAGCCAAAATAAGCTAAGCAGCTCAAAAACCTATTCCAGTTTAGTGTGGGAAGCTCCATCCATTCATCAAGACCGTCCAAGAGTAGTATTAGTCTTAAAGCATTCTTCACGAGGTGGCCTTGTTGCCAATAAACTCGGCGGCTCTATACCTGGACGTCGATAAAAGTCCCCGGTACCCGCCGGTCATACGAGGTGGTATCCCCAGGGGCAGACTCGGAGATACCCCCCCTCTAAAACAGGGTGTTAAGCATATCGTGTCCTTCAATTTTCCATTATACTGGCTTGTATAATGCAGCCAGATGTAATACAAGCTGTATTATAACGGCGTCTCTCTGAAACCGGGTCGAATCAGGGAATAATAAATGATCTTGCTGTATCATGTGGGGCTCTGATACAGGGACTCAAGAGAACCCTGGCTACAAGAGGGGTTTCAATGATGAAAAACGCATTGAAATTAAGAAAACAACGATTGGGCGGGCAGTAACCGTCACACTACACCAGAAAGGAGCAAGCTTCCAGTGGGACGGACACGCGAGCCGAGCATTGCTCGCCAAGCTGAGCAGGGACATGCGAGGAAGCGAGTGGTTAGCGTGAAGTGCAATCAGAACACGAAGAGGTACTCTTCAGGAAGGAATAGGACACTTCTGCCGCCGCTTCCTGAGCAACTGGAGGCGATGGACGATCCCTTGAGGAAAGGTCTCATCAGTGCAGTCCTATGGTATCTCCGTACCTTTGCCAGCGAGTCCGGAAGCGAGAGCGGAGGCCGAAAAGGACAGTAAATAGCACAACAGACCTGTAGGTCGCAGTGCAACAGCCCCTTCATCCCAAACCTATTCGATAGTGCGAACTTCCGGTTAACTGATGCTCTTTACTCTTAGAATTTAGCCAGAATTTTACATTTAATATTATAATGGTATAGAAGCGTGCATAGTTTTGAGATGCCACATTACAAGAAAATTAAAAGTTATCCACGGAACTTCCAAAAATTAATTTTCTTGGAATCTCTCCAATGCTAAATATATGGTCTGGTCTGCAAGTGTATCAAGAACATACATACAAACCTGTTATATTTTTTTTTTGTAACCAAATATTTCTTTTTCAAACTTCAGTGAAAACTCAACTTCCAAAAATTGACACTTCGCGATACGTCCTTATATAAAACACAAATTGTTGAAAGAGATGGAGGATTGTTCTGAGGATCTGTGAGTTAGTCTTAATCTAAAATGACCTAATAAAGAATGAATAATAAACTGGTAAATGAAGAACTTTGAACTCCCGTAATCTATTAAATAAAAGGTCAGTGCGCTAAGAAATTCTGGTAAATAATTCCCCCACTGTAGATTGTAGATTGTAGATTGTTGGTAGGGTATTATTGCACTGCGACCACAAAGATCTATCGTGCCCCTCGGCGCCTTCTCGGTGCACTGCCGGCCTCCGAGCCGTGTTATCTAGCTACAGATCACACTGCCCATCACCGGGCAGTGAGTTATAGAGGCTCCTAGGAAGAGAAAATCTAAGGGCAGTATGCTGATTTCGAACTCTTCCTTCTCCCTTGGCTTACGCCAATTAACTAGAGACAGAGACCCTAGTTTGTGTACTGTGTTTGTTCTTGTCTGTAAAGTGTAGAGTGAATGTAGTTTAAGTGTATTGTGTACTGTTCTGACGCGGTGCATGGACTACTGAGTTGTGGTAACCCGTGGGATCGCTACTCCCCAAGTAACTGTATGCAACAGATACCCCTTGCGGGCATACGCCCACTGTAACAGATAGGGAAACCACACAAATGTCTCTACATTACTATCTACCCACAACTTAGTAAGAACAAAATTCCCTATAAATAAAAATTAAAATTTTTAATTGCCTATAAAGTGGAACAAAAAAAAAATGTATGAGATATAATCATACAACTTTACTAGGCCCCAAGTTACAAGTTTTTTTTTTTTTTTATAACATTAATATTTCTAGAAGGTACTAGACAAGTAAGTATGATTTATTTGAACAAATATACAAATGGCGGGATAGTTGTGAATGATTGTCATCCAGTAATGACCATCACTAATAGACAAGTTGGTCACGTGGACCAGCGGTGCCTCAGCCTTCTGTGAGGGTTGGAAAGAAGTGTGGTTGAAGATAAATTTGCAGCTAAAGGGTTAGGATGTGATAGAAGTTTCTGATCGAAGTTATTGTAACGAGTTTAGGCAAGCTCAAAAACGAATGGAATTTTGAAATCATTGTGGATAGTTAGATTACTGGCAAAAAAAAGGTTGCTTTCCTGACATGGCGAAGGATCGTAGATTTTGTAGAGCCAGTATTTTGGTAATGTTAGATCGTTTTGCAGTTCCATAAAGTTCGAGTCAGTAAGTCCATATGGGAGTCAAAAGAGATATTTTCAGAGATATTTTCTGTGTTAGCCTGCTTCATTTTGTGGTCATCGACCGGTTTCGGGCGTTTGCCCATCTTCAGGGTGCTTTGTCAGTGTGATAGATAACGCAGACTTGCATAGAGCAAATTCAGTTTATACACTGACTGGTCTTTTTAATTGTATTTTAAAACTAAACTCTTAAAGTAGGTAAATGGGAGATATGGTCAGCTGGATGGGAAAGGAACACGTGTTTGGGTTGTTAAAGCGACAAATTTTCCTTAAAATGGAAACGACATGTAAGGATCTAATTGTGTTTCCATTTTGTGTAATTGTTGCTTCCATTTTAAGGAAAATTTGCCACTTTAACAACCCAAACACGCGTTCCTTTCCCATCCAGCTGACCATATCTCCCATTTACCTACTTTAAGAGTTTAGTTTTAAAATACAACTAAAAAGACCAGTCAGTGTGTAAACTGAATTTGCTCTGTGCAAGTCTGTGTTATCACACTGTCTGACAAACGTATCCTGAAGATGGGCGAATTCCCGAAACCGGTCGATGACCACAAAATGAAGCAGGCTACCACGGAAAATGTCTCTGATACTTTCCAGCTCTGCGAAACCAACCACCACAACAAGTCATCTTTTATTGTAAAGTGTTAGTTTGGAGCGTTGGTCAAATAGTCTTTTTAGGAGTTTGTTTTCTATTATTCAAGTTCAATGCTTTAAAATCTTTTATGGGAATTCCAAGTACGTCGCTTGTCCAGTTATAGTCCAAGGTACCAAAATTACAAGTTTACGAGTATTCAAAACATCGTTTCGTTTAATATATACTCATCAAACATGCAAAGAAGTTTCCCATTGTATTATAGGCACAATTTATACCAATTAATACCAATATTTTACCAATTTATTTTTATTTTATAATTTATACCAATAATTTAGGAAATAAAATGTGATCGTGACAAAATTTCGGAAATGAATTTTTTGACCGGAAATACATGTTTTGAGATCCAAAGAATATGAAAAAAAAAACAGTTTTTCTTATTGGTCTGTATGTGAGTGTGAATAAAAGATCTCAAAAACAAAACAAAAAATCGCAGGTAACTCAAACTTGACTCGGTTTAGGTTTTACTACTACATCTGGCACGAAGACTTTGGGCAAAATCCCCCCCCCCCCGTAGTACAACTTTACTGAATGTTTCGTTTTCCCAAGATTTTCTGTAAACTTCTTATACTATCTACATAATATTAAAACTTATCACTTTTATTTGAAAATTTTCCCGAGGAAAGTGAATTTTTTGGGAGGCACAGTTTCGTTTAATTTTTGGGAGCGGTTGAGTTTCCCTGTAATGTTCCTATACTTAAATTTAGGAGGTTGTACCACCTACATAATATTAATTTATATTAGAAGCAATGACATTCCAAATTGGGAAAAAAATCTGTAAACTGGAAGTGCACTTTTAAGGAATAGGTTTTTTGAGTTTTTTTGGGGGGAAATTTACTCGAAATGACTATTACAATATTAATAAGAGATATTTCCGTGATAGCCTGCTTTATTTTGTGGTCATCGACCGGTTTCAGAAGTTCGCCCATCATTAGCATGCTTTGATAAAACAGTGTGATAACACAGACTTGTATAGAGCAAAATCAACTTCCTATACTGTTTTGTTATAACCTAACCTAGATTAGATTAGATTCTATGGGAGGTTGGCTCTTCAGCCTACGCCACAGCATTCCCCAAGGGTCTATTGCGGCGTACCATAAGTTGGATTCCTCTCTCCGGTCCTGTCCCTTATCTGACCTTTGGAGGCTCCTAAGTGGTCGATTAAGAGTACCCCCAATCAGAGCACCCTCTCGTGTCCTGCCTACTTTATTAGAGTTAATAGTCCCAGAGAGGCCATTGGGTGAGGCTTGCAGGCGTCAGCTTCTAATTTCCAAAGAGGCTAAACCTTAGCCATACGAGCCCCTTGCACTGACACAAAACGTGCAGTGCTGTTTCCTCTTCTTCCTTCTTCCTGGCAAAACCTACACAAGTTATCCATTGCCAGGCCCATGCGGTGCATGTGCTTATTAACAATGGCCAGTGAAGAGGCCAACCTGCTATCTATGGCCACCCGGCCTTACTGAAGTAGTTCTGCGGTTAGCCTAACTTTGTTAAGAAGGGTTTCTTTATACCTGACTAAGGCCACGCTTTGTTTTCATTTTTAAAAGGCATTATACTTTTGGGGCCTTCAAAACATCAAAAAATGGAGTTATGCAACTTAAATTACGTTTTGGAGTAAACTTTCTTTACTAGATAATTATTTATACTAGCTTATTTTCAATTGTTGTTCTTTGTGTATAAACCAATATTCAATTACCAAAGATTACTGAGCCAGTTGTTGATTACTATGGAATAGTTTAGAATAAAGTGAATGATCGTAAGATAGTATAAATAAATATATTCCAAAACAATTAAATTATATAATCGTACTATCTGACATTCACATAAGTTATCTGACACCCACACAGTTATGTTCTCCGTTAGTTACAACTATACGCATATATACACATCCAAACTTACTGACACTAGTCGATACGCATATTTCCTTTTATTTCTACTTAAAGCTGTTAGGTTTAAGTGTACAGTATATTGTTTATTGTGATTTCAGAAAATGCTGTTGAATAGAGTTCAATAACAAATTTTTAATTGTTCGTTTGTTTAGTTTTGTGTCTTATGTTTACGTACATATTTCAAGTTGTTCAAGTATGTACAGTCGTCGTACTTTTGTGCCCGAGTGTATCAATGTTAATGTTGTGGGGATGAGACCGGGTTTGTATTAGTTTACATTTAAGTTGTTGGCATAGTTGGAATCGGTTTTGTAATCGAATGTGTTCGGAAAATTGTTCCCTTATTTTTCTACCGGTCTGGCCAACGTAAACGTCGTAACATTCCGGACATCCCAGTTTGTAAATCCCACTATTGTCATATAAGTCACTAGTTTCATTAGGTATCTTTTATTGCCTAATTTATTGTTAATTCCGAATATGATGCCTATTTTCTTAAAAAAGTTAGTAAGTTTTGATTTTTCAACTATTCGTCAGATGTCACAACGCAATTTGTGCTAAGTAGGATGGTTGGAACTGGGTGATATTGTTGCATCAATGGTAGTGGATTTTCTGTGTATGTCGGATTCCAGTTTGTTATAGTTTCTTGTGAGTTTTATGTCCAGGATTAAGGGTAATGTTCGTTACTATTTCGTAAGTGAATTTCATTTTATGGTGGCAGTTTTTAGGGTAATTCAATAATTGTTGAAACCATTTATGGAGAAATGCCTTAAAACGATGAAAACTCTCTATGTCTTTTTCAAGTATGAGGAAAGAGTCGTCAACATAACGAGCATAAAAAATTACACCGAATTCCTCTTTCAGTTTTGGTAGTTATGTTTCTTCCTTGTTTTATATAAATATTTCTGATAGTATTGTAGATGTAGAGTGCCTCTATATAAGTATATATTTCAAGGAATCTGAAACATCATTACCGAAGAATGTGATTCAAAAATTTGACACATTGCAGTATTTTTTCTTAAAGTAGTAAGAAAAAGTAAAAATTTAGATATCCCAATATAATAAAACTAATTTTAATGGTATATTCTCTATGACAGAAATATAATTAATTTATTGTTCAAATACTTCAGTTTCTAATTTTAAAATTTTAAGAATCGACCCTGAAAACAAACCATACAGTCCCATCTAGCACGTATCCCTCTCATTTAAATAAATACCTATTGTTTTAAAATATGCCATGAGATGTAAAAAAGTTTAATTTTATTTATTTTTTATTTATTTATTTTGATGGTTATTTGTACATTTATATTATTAATACTTCATTACGAAAACCTACTTTTTATTATTTTATTTAATTAACCATTTTATAAAATAATACATGAAATAATAATCGATTTGATATACATTTAACTATAAGATCCAGAATTTTCTATAAAAAAAACAAACGCAAATACCGCAAAATGTTATGTACATCAGCTATTTATGTGGCTTTTACAGTTATATACGCGGTAGTATCTAATTGGTAGATAACAATTAAGAATAAGAAATCTCAGTTAACAAATTAAGCACTCATCCATAACAGAATTTTCTTTCCTCTTCCTATACAAATGAACTAGTTTCTTCTGTATTTCCGAATGAACATTACTTAACAGAAATATAGTACAAATATACTAATTCGAGTGAAAGTCAATTGTAAATGTAGCATATATATATATATAAAAATATTGAATAATTACATTCGGGACCAAATAACATATAGGGCTCCAATATGTTTTAATAAATTTGTTTTGAGCGACTAATATAAAATATTATATTATAAATAACACAATATAATAAAATTTAAATTTTTTTTTTTATATTCCTAAACATTCTGTCAAGTATGAATATATTTTTTTTTATTGTTAAATCGACAAAAGAACTACCATTAAATTGTTGAAGACGATTGTTTTTTTTTTTATAGCACATTTAACATAAAATTATCGCCTTTTTTATTTAACTTTTAAGAAATTATGAGCATGGAATGAAAACTTAACTGAAAGTTAAATATTGCAAAAAGTTTAAATTTTCAAAAACAAAATGGTATCCTCTGCATGTTTTTTTTAAATTTTTTTTTTTTTGTATGACGAGACCTAAAAAAGGGACCGTAATAATAAGTAAAGATTTAATAAAAGAAATTGTCAATGAATCATCCACAAGCCTACAATATATGTTACACGTAGGAAGTGAACTGGGAACTAAACCAGACGCCCTTGAAAATATTAGAAGGATTGGTTTCAAATAATAAAAAAAAAAAAATCAGGGTGTTCCCGATTAGCGAAATGAATTTTTTTGGTAAACAAATATTAACATTTTTAAATTATATAATGTTTTAAATAATGTCATATCTATCCACTGCTGTCCATTTCTTTTTATGACTGCATAATATATAATTCGATATAATGTTTAATTAAAAAAAAAAACTGGTGTTTCCAAGCTTAAGCCCTTATGGACTAATTCAAATCGGTAATTTTTATTAATTTTTTAGTCCATCCCAACATTAATTTTTCTAAAAAGACGATCTGAGGTAAATCCAATTTCACAGTTAACACAGAACACCCCTAAAATAAACCATCTAGGATAAATGTTGGAATTAAAAAAAAATAGTTAATTATATTTTTTTGCTAATATATATCAAGTTTAAAGAAAATTGTTGAGCCATTAATGGAAAAAGGCCCTAAGAATAGAAAATCCATTTTTTTAAAATCGCCCTTATGTAAGTTAACCGAATTTCTCCAAATTAGTGTTCGTACAAGATAATTACTTTTCCTCTGTATTATAAAGATGTGGTAAGCCTAATGTAACTGCACTCTAGAACATCTTAACAACAATGTTCACCTAAGTATGTGTAATTAGAATTTCGACAAAGTAGTTAAACTATGAAAAAAGTATATAAAGTTCCATTTTCAGTTAATGGATTTGGTCGAAACCTTCCTGACGGACACATTGATGAAACCCAAATGGAATTTCAAGTTTGAACTTATTGCGAAATATATATCAAAAACATAAGACGATTTCGTCAAAAATATGCATTCTTTAAATGTATTTTAAAACATCATTTCCTGTTGAAACTTTGAATTATCAAAATTTGACATATCGCATACTTTCTCTACGGCGCTACAAGGACCGACAATTTATGTTTAACATCACTGAGGAATAAACTCGTACGCTACTTCAGTTTCTCTTTACTTATGTAAACTATATAAGAAACAACTAAAGAACTAGAAATTTTCCATGGAAGTTCCGAAATTTACTGCATGAAAAATTCTGTATGCAAATGTATGTGATCAGCTTACATTGCTAGAGTCTTTGTGAAAGTAAGTCTGTTAATTCCAACTTTCTATGATATATCCCCAATTGTACTACGGCTCCTCTCATATTCTACTTTCCTTTCTTGTCTTTAGCCATATCTAATTGAAAAGCGATAATTTTTAATTACATATTCTTAACTTAGAATTAATTATACTAGTTTTATACAATCAAGTTCTCTAGGTCAGAATTTAAATTTCTTTAGAACCTAAAAATATAAGGTAAATAAAAGATAAAAATGAAGCCGGAAGGGCTATGACCTTTAAAATGGATTTCCTTGTTAACTCAAGAATGATGCTTATAATTCTGTTAGAAAAATGATAGCTTTCGACATGAATCTACTTAATTACAGGTCCTGGGAAGCAAACAAAATATAACAGTACTTTCTTAATTTGCACCTAATTAACGATGCTGCTTATAAAATATCATGAAAAATGCCTAACTAATGTGAATTTGAATAATACTCACCCTTCTTGTCTTATGTCGGCGAGCGAACGATTCAAAGAAATCATATCACTTGCAAGAAGATTGAACTGATTGAGTTTAAATTTTTCTTTCATTAATTTCTGCTTTTCTGGTGGTACTTGAACAGCTTTCCCCAATTCTCCAGGTCGCCCTGGAACTTCCGGCACCGGAGGAGCTGGTCTCCATCTTTTTAATGTACTTTTATCGTATGTAAGTTTCTCTCTTTTACCTCTGTCATGTAAATGCTCATATACAGCACCCCTACCTTTACTAGCATTTTTCAATGCCTGTTTTATTTGTTCATCTTCTTCTGGTCCTTTACCACCAGTACAATCCCAACCACCTCCACTAATACAATCTGAAGTTACTGTGAGGAACACTACACCAACCATTACCCATACTAAAGAAGTTAACAATATCACTTTCAAAGTGTGAAAACGCACTTTTGAACGAAACATATTTAGCGTGGATATTACATTACAGCAGGATGATAGGTCAAATTAAATGGAATAATTTGCGGTGCGGTCGTTTATAATCAGGAATCTGAAAGCAAAGATGGACCATAAAATTATTTTCCCTAAAATAAGTATACAAAGGAAAATAGTAAAGGACAATAAATGTTATCTTACCTGCAAGAAGGCATTTAGCTTATTATTATCACACATTATTCACTAATGTTAAAATAAATGGGACTTAGCATATATTTATCACATCACAAAATAAAATTATTAATATATCTATAAGTAATATGCAGGTGACATAATGGGCAGATGTAAAGAATTTATTTCCGACAAGTTCTATTCAAAAGATAAGATTGCACTACGAACCATTGTTATAAAATAACAATTGACTGTACAGTGAAATAACAGCAGCGTCCACCAATTTTACTTTGCCTCCACTCCGCCCTACTAAATCTGAATCTTGACATTCCACCTCTACAGTTTGCAGTGCAGCCAACTATTAAAATATTTTATTAAATGTAACTTACCTTTGTTTTAATAATATTCGATAAATAATCAAATTATTTGTCAATATTCTGTGAAATTCATAATGATAAATAGATTTATTGACTTAAGTTTCCAGTCTAATTGCAATCGATTTGTTACTATTGCATGTGAAGGTTACTGACTAGAGTGGTTAAATAACAGTACGACACCTGTTGGTATCAAATATAAACAAGTTTGAAGTAACTTCACAATGTATTTTTATGGACAGTCACTTGAATTGTTATTAATAAGCATTCGTTAAAGTTTGCGCTATTATTTTAGGACTATTTATTTCTAGTTAGAAGTTAATATCTTGAAGTGGCATTATTTATCTATGTAGAACTCTATATTTTTTATTTGAGTTAGAATTTTATTATTTAGAATTTATTATCTTGAATGGCATTATTTATCCATGCAGAGCTACCACATATTTGATTTGGTAAGTACTGTTTATTTGATGTTCATCTAAATGATTAGAAAAACTGTTTATAAAATAAAGCCATGATTAACTCATAATAAAGTAGTTTAATGCCAAAATATTGTTATATGAGAAATGGTTTGATTATTTTTTTATTTTAGATTTTAAAATATGTCAAGAAGAATGATTAGAAAGCTATGGCCACTTCTATTATTATTTCTTTTTATGTTTATTATATTAATGGTAGAACTGAATAAACTAAATCTAAGTTCAGAAACATTTAGAGATGATTGGGTATCAGTTAGGTAAGTTTTATAACAAAACAAATGAATAAATATTGAAATACATTATATTTGGTGAATTCTTCCTTCAGTATTAATATTTTTTCTGACAGTTCCTTGTAATGTGATTAATATAATTGACAGACCATGAACCAACTATCCATATAATGCAATATCTTTTTTCTGGTCGTTAAGCAATAAACTATGCATTTGTCCTTGTATTTAACGTGGGAGTAAATCGCTTTCACCCAGAAACCAATAGTTTAATGTTCCTTTTGTTATATTATTATGCTATAAAATTAATTGCTTTTAATTAGTTTACATGATAAAACTAACGCTTACGCTTAAGTTTAAATAGATTTGGAAAATCATTCACCATTCCTGGAGATTAGCTCGTAATTTAAGATGACAGTGAAATTCTGGATAACCTTGGGATTGAACATTGACTCTTACCATTGTCTGCCGGCTGCAGTCAGTTTAAAGAAATTCACAGGCTCCAACAAATTGTTGCTGGCTTTGCTATTTAAACAGCCACGTCTTTTGTAATTCTCTTCCATCAGTTTATATCTATTTAAAAATATTTTTTTACCATAATTTCTTTATTATTTGTTAGAAAGAATTGTTTGGTCTCGCTTGGTTAAGTAATTTTTTTATTTTTTTTTATCGTTATGCAATAGAAAGTGTGGTAAACTTTCACATTTAATTTTAATATTGTATTTCGACTTATTACCATTGAATCAATTAGGTATTAGAAAATGAAAATTCTACTTATTTAGTAAATTGTAATAATTTCTCTAACAAAATTCAGCCATCGTTAGATGCCTGAAACCAGTATTTCCAATACTTTGTTTTAATTTTAAATTGGTTTTAATTTGGGTTATTTTATGTGAACTATAAAATTGATTGATTATGAACTGTTACTGTTCTTATTTTTTTTTAAATATGAATTTTTGATTTTTTTTTTTTAATTTTGCTTCTCTTTGCTCAAATATAATTTATTTATTTAGAATTTTATAAGTAATGGGCACAACTTTTAAGTCATCACTATCTATACAGATATTTATCTACTAACAATTTTAAGAATGATTCACAGTATAAATATATGTTTCGCATTCGCTTTTTCTGTTGAAGATAAATAGATTAAATCGATGGTGGAATCCTTTCTGGTTGAAACAAAAGAGACAAAAAAAATGTGTGCAGTTCAATGAATTCTCCATTATAATCGAGTTTAAATCATATGCATCGGACGGTATTGAATTTAACATGAGTTGGATTATTCTTGTTTCCTTTCTTTTGTTAAAAACCAAATGAATAATTATTCACCACAAAAACATCTTTTTTTTTTTAAATTTTGCTCCGTTTTTTATTGTTTCTTTGCCGTTGAATTTACTTTAATTCAGCCCAAATTTGCGTTACCTATTGCAATTTTCTGATCTATTAAACACATTTAATATGGAATCAAATTTGTTCTATCAAATGAGAGCAAAAGCCAATATATTTTCATTTGTTTTTTGCTTAAATATTTTCTTTTTTAATTAGTTTGCATTTAAATTTCAAATTCGAGGAAAATTTATTTTGTTTACTTAAACAAAAAGTTATTAAAAATTACCTATGTTATGTTGTCACTTTTTTTTACTTTCCCCCGCTGCCATAAGAAAAAAATTTTCGATCCAAATAGATTTCCAAATTTATTTATCATTTCTACGGTTATTGCATTTTAATTAAAGAAGAATGTTGAAAAATTGAATGTGTTGTGAAAATTCTGAGCTGGAGGAAAATTGTAACGTAATTTGAAAATTACTGTTAAGTGTGTCAAAATACAATCTTTTTACATACATTTATTGCTCCAAGAAGAAGCATGCATTCTTTTCAGGTTTTCGGAAATTGTGTTATTACCGGAAATATAGGTTGGGCTCTCATGGATACAACATTTTTTTTTCAAATGTCTCTTTTGTCTGTCGACTATGAGCGGGTTTGATAACGTAGCAATTTATTTTTATTCTTCGATGACTTTGGTTTTTGTATATTGGTAAATATAATTTCGTGAGTATTTTATGGAGCTTCTTTGCTAATAATCTAATGGATATAACTAACTAAAAAGCTTAAATTTAAATTGAAACTTGATTAGAATTAGATTGTCGTTCTGTTAAAATTTAGGGGAATTGTTTCGATAAGAACTGCGACAGAAAATAATTTTAATTTAATTAAAACAAATTAAATTTGAATATTTTAAAATAAAAATTGTCATCTTTGGTTACTTTTTTTTCTTTTTCATTCTTAACATAGATTATCATGGGATCAAAAAGAATATGTTGATTCAAGAGGTGTTCATGTTGTCGTCGGACATTATATGGGGGATTCAAGTGATGGTGGAAATCCAAATCTTACTGATGGTAAGCATTTCTTCTTTTTTTTTTTAAATTTAAGGCTCGTCAACATCTATAGTCATTGGCGTCCGGAGCCTTCTGGACCGCCACCTCCGGATAGCGAGCTGTAGAGGCTCCTAGGGCAGCAGAGCTAGACTCGAACCGGGACCTCCGCGTGGGAGTTCAGTATGCTAACCTCATTGTTTTTTAATTTTTAAAGTGTAATAGATTTTTTTTTTTTTTTTACGTCTTTAGAAATAAAAACAATAATTTATTTTCTGTTATAGAAATGATAAATGTAAATAACTATTCGCCTATTCCCAACGAAGGGAAGGATGGAATGCCTGTTGTTATACCGCCGCATCTGTTTGGTAAAATGAGACAACTTTATCGTATTAACCGTTTCAACTTATTGGCCAGTGATCGAATACCATTGAATAGGACGTTACTTGATGTTAGGAAAAAAAAGTACTTTACTTATTCATTATTATTTCTTGTAAAATGTGGACTTGATTATTTTCTTGGTTATAATAATTATGTTTGGTATAAAACCTAATATTGTAAGAAATAATAGAACATTTTTCATAATCTTTGAAATATACATCTTCAAGTACAAGCATTGAAGTTTTCCTGAGAAGCATAATTAGACTTTTTCTCCTAAGCGCTGCTGAAATGTTGCTATTGTTCACTTGGATGTGTTGAGATATGATCTATACTATTGTTTTGAAAGGATATACTTATTTGTAGCAAGGTGTAGAGAATATAGCAAGAAGTTTGTTCTCTTGCTTTCTTACACAATATACATACATGTTTCATTTATCACAGAACAAAGCTATAAATGATATAGACAGATTTGCTTATTTTTATCATTTTTATTTTTTTTGAGAAATAGAACTCAATTTGATTTTATGATTAATTATATTATTTATTTACTCGTTTATTATTATTATTTTATGTTAATTATAATATGTCTACCAATATTTAGATAGATTTCGTTGAAATATTATTCAAATATATAGCTCTCTCTGTTTTCTATATAGATGCCATGGTAAATATACAGATATAATAGGATTACCTAAAACAAGTGTAATAATAGTATTCCATAATGAAGCTTGGTCTACATTATTGCGCACAGTGTGGAGTGTAATAAATAGATCACCACATAGTCTACTTCAGGAGATAATTTTAGTGGATGATGCAAGCACTAGAAGTAACTTGATTGTTTTGTAATCTTAAGTTTATTAATATTCCTTATTCATAAGGAAAATTTTTTGGAGTAAATGAATTTATTGTCTGATTTTCTTTTTTAGAATTCCTTGGAAAGGAATTAGAAGATAGTGTAAAAACTTTACCCGTACCGACTCGAATTTTAAGAACTGGTAAACGTGTAGGTTTAATAAGGGCAAGATTGCAAGGTGCTAGTGAGGCCAAAGGACATATTCTTACATTTCTTGATGCTCATTGTGAATGTACTACTGGTAATTATTACGTTAGAATTTTTTTTTAATTGAAAGATACCATTTATGTTGAAGGTGTAGACTTATAATATTACTTTCTCTTACTCCTGTTACTTTCTCCTTTAATTTTAATTAATAAATCATGGTGGAAACTGTAATAGTTAGCTGCAATTTTCATACATGTTAGCTTAAAAGGTGATTCTTCTGTCTTAGATTTAATTAGTAATTCTTTGCATTTACCAAGTAGTTTTGGAAAAATCCTAAAAATATTCACCAATTTATGGTAGTAAATTTTAGGATTTATAATATGCTAAAAGTCCGAATACATCAATATTTTATAATCGAAAAAGAGGAAAATTTTTGTTTATGGTAACTCTTTCGCTGTGTGTCTGTACTTTGGACTTTATGCAAGAATGCCCACTTTTTTGGGGGGGATTTTTACTAGACCTATTTGGAAATGGGAATTTTTTGGAACGACGTAATTTAGGATTGCTCAAAAATTCGAACTTTAAACTCTTCTTAATTAAACCAAATAGGTCTAGTAAAATTCCCCCCCAAAAAAGTGGGCATTCCTGCATAAAGTCCAAAGTACAGTCACACAGCGAACATTAAACTCTTCTTCATTGAACTTATGTTAGGTTGGCTGGAAGCATTAGTTATTCGGGTAGCTGAAGACCGAACGAGAGTTGTGTGCCCAGTTATTGATATTATATCAGATGATACTTTCGCTTACATAAGAAGTTTTGAACTGCATTGGGGAGCTTTTAATTGGGATTTACACTTCAGGTGGTATACAATATCTGGTGATGAATTGAAGAGAAGAAAAGAAGATATTACAATACCTTTTAGGTGAGCTTTTATCATAATTATTATAAGTTTTAAATCATTGATAGAAAATTAATTTTATAAAAATTTATTTTGATCTTTTAGAACACCTGCAATGGCTGGGGGACTTTTTGCTATGGATAAAAATTATTTCTTTGAAATTGGTGCTTATGATGATAAAATGGAAGTTTGGGGCGGTGAAAATCTGGAACTTTCTTTCAGGGTATGTTTCTGTTTATTTCAACTGACTGCATATTATATCTTATTAATTAAATTAGATACTACCTTGTTTATATGGGATTAGGAGCTTTTTCAGGAAAATTAGTCAGTCTACAAGGATGATTCCAAATTCTCTGCGTTTTTATAGAATAATGAAAACAAAGTTTGTTTACACAAAAACCAAGTCTTATCTTGTTTTTTTTTTAAGCATGCGCATGGAATTTTGAAAAAGTTGGCTCCTGTTAGACATTCAGTCACTAATGAGCTTAATCACACAACTCGAACCTTTGCATTCTGATTTGGCTGAACTTATCTAACATTAGTAATCCAAAGAAATCTACATGCGATCCCACAGAAATAGATAGCTGGAATTTGAACTATACTGTGTCACTGCTTATAGTCCAGACCTTGAAACAATAAAGGGTTTGGAATTTAGTTTTGGAATAACTTGTTTGGAGTTACGAAATTGTATTTGAAGAATATTGTATAATATATTTTGAAGAAAGTGAATCGTATTACTTCATAATTTCATACAAATAAACTGTTCATAAAAGTATATATTTTTGGCTAAACTTGAAACATGATAACATTCTAGTTTTCTACTTGCTTGGATATGTGTTGGTCTATGTGAATTTATTAATCATCAGCAATAATTTCATTAACTAATATTAACGTTTGAATAATACAGTTCAGAATTCAAAATTGTATATGAATATGAATATTCAAGGTTTGGCAGTGCGGAGGTAGTGTTGAAATAGCGCCATGTTCTCATGTTGGCCATTTGTTCAGAAAATCTTCACCATATTCATTTCCTGGTGGTGTAACTGATGTACTTTATGGAAATTTAGCACGTGTAGCTCTTGTTTGGATGGATGAATGGAAAGAATTTTTTTTCAAATTTAACCCAGGTAACATTATAGTTTAATTAACTATATTATAAAAATTTATACATATTGGGTGATTAATTTAATCAATTTTTTTTTTTCAGATGCAGACAGATTACGAGATAAGCAAGCCATCAAATCCAGGCTTCAGTTGAGAAAACAGTTAGGATGTAAAAATTTCAAATGGTACTTGGACAATGTATGGCCACAGCATTTCTTCCCAATGGATGGACGATTCTTTGGAATGGTATATCATATTGCTTTTTAATTTTATTTTGAGGACCGACCGCGAAAAACTTTGCCACTTTATTGATCACTCTTATTATTATCGTGATGAGCATAACCAATTTCCAATTTTAAATGTAGTTGATCATCAAAAAAATTGGAGATAACCATTTATATAAATATATATATATTTTTTAATACTGTAAGGATCAATAGGAGGAAAGTGGATAACCACTCCTTCGTGGAGCTTGGCGTCCCTACAACTTTCTCGTATAAGAACAATTTACACTGATACCCTCAACGTACATACATTATCAATGAAGTCTGATTTCGTCCAACACAAAATCTAGTTTCACCACCGCGCTCACGTATATTATTCTCTATACATAATATATATGATAGCAAAAATAATCAAACAGACAGTCACTTTTAAAAATAAATTGAAGACCATATTACAGAGGTACAAAACCGTCTGCCAGAGTTCTAGCAATGTACATTTTCATCATAAGAAAGATGGCGATAAGAAATAATTATAAGAATAAATGAACTAAAATAGTACTCGTATTAATCTTTACTAAGTTCGAGGACCCGATAAGCTACTCTACTACAATAGTTCACCAGATTTAACCAGTTCATCCCATTAAGTTAGCTTATCAACATCTCTCTAGATATATATGGAAAAACCTAAATATTTCGTACCTTATTTTCCTAAAGAATATATATTTCTTACAGCCACAAAATGTAAGAGGTCCTCCAGGTCCCACCCAGACCGCATAACCGTCCGTCTGCATTGCATATATATATATATATATATATGTCGGTGTGATATTTGAACTATATGCGCAAATGTAGATCCATTATTTTTTAGAAACGTGTTTCACTTTTTCATTGTTAGGCTTTTCCGACTTTCTGAGATCGGCTCCATATTTTTTTTATGTTCGCCACATTTCCCTTTCTGCCCAGGTTAATAAGAAGTTACCGCGAGAACAGGATAAACAATAACATATTCTGCTTTCTAACATACTTATATGATAACCGATACTATGCAAATGCGCTAGTAAAGTAGTAAGGCCGGTGAGAAGAGGGAAGCCTGGCAGAGAAACTAGTTTGAAATAGCATCATTTCTCATGTTGGCCATTTATTCTTCACACATTCATATTTATTCAAATTTAAGCGACGTGCTATAAGGGAAGGGATTAGCTCAGTGTTAGCGGATGTCCCAGGTTCGAATCTAGCAGTGCTACTCTTAGATTTTCTCTTTTCTGGAGCCACTACAGCTCACCGTCCGGTGAGATGGTTGATGCTATCTGTAGTTAGCGGACATTGCTCGGTCGCCTACGATGCACTGAGAAGGATCCGGGAACACAATAGTTCATTTAGGTCGCGGTACACTGTCCCCTAAAAGAATTTAACCTAGGTACCATAAAAGCAGATGTTTTCTGTTTTCTTTCATTTGCGTCGAACATTTCTTTTTAACCAAATAGGTCGATTCACGGCTCTGTTTTCTAAAAGCCGTTGTTCCTAAGTCTTGTTAATGAAATTTTTTTATAAGATTAGAGCAATAAATCGGCTGACAGTGACATAGAACTGGAAGATTAGATTGTGCATTGTTGCAATAATTAGGCAAATCTATCAGCAGCCCTTTGGCATAGGGCCATATATGAAGTAAAAAAAAAAAACATAATGAAATACATATTTTTTCCAGAGTTTCACATCCAACAACCATATATATGTCCTGCAGCTTATCTTCTCGAAAATAGCGAAAGCACAGCAGAATTGTTTCTACCATGTTTTGTTATAGTGAGGTTAAAAATTCTATAATATAATTATATGAAATAATATAAATATAATTATCGAGCAATATTTTCTGCAAGATAAATTAATTTTTCACTTTTTTGTTACTCCCTAGCAAGAGAAAATATCGCGATCGTGTAAGATTTTTGAAATTTGAGTTTTCACCGGAAATACATGTTCCGAAGTCCCCCGGAATAAAAAAAAAAAATGTTTTTAGCGAACGAAAATTTACAGCAAGCTCAAATTTGGTATTCTGTTTTAGGTAACTACCACTGCATTAGGCACGAAGATTTCGGGAAAAATCCATCAACCAGAAGTGCGAGTTTACTGAATTTTTTTTTTTTTTTTTTCCCAGTTTTTTCTGATTTTCCCTAAAACGGATCCAATGATTTCTTTAAACTTCATATGCTATATATATACTCATTAATATTTTCCACTATTTTTTGAAACATTTTCTTGGAAAATTGATTTTTTTGGGGGGATAATTGGGGGAACAATAACGTTATGCATTCTTCTAAAATACTATTTCAGTATAATATATAGTTTTACCACCTATATGCTCGTATTATTAATACAAACATTGAATGCCTTAATTTTGCGGAACGTTACAAATTTTGTTCGAATTGGTTCACTTGAGGGTATGTCACTTCTCTACTGCCGCCTGGGTTTGTAGGTAGATTTGTTACGCCCTCCCCACCACCTGTATATCATGTTAGATCAAATGAATAAAATTTTAAATTAAAAAAAAAAAACAGGTTATTTTCTAAATAATTGTATTAACAGGAAAAATAAGAGAAAGTCTTGTGAGTTATTTCATACTAGATTTTTTTTTTTTTATTAAATTAAATGTTTAGATAAAGAATGCGGCACGTGGTCAATGCTTGGAAAAACCAACTGGTAAGGGAAGTCTTAATCAGCCCATGGGCCCTGCAGCATTATCACCATGTGTTCGTAAGCCTGTACTATCGCAGATGTTTGTCAGTCAATTTGCCACATCTTCTAGCAATGACACTAGCGGACCCATAGCTACTGATGAATCTGTTTGTTTGGATGCTAATGAGAAGGGTGAACCTACAGATGGAATGATGATAAGGGTAAAAGTGATGGCATGCAGTCAAGGACTTCGACAGCTTTGGAAATATGATGCTAAGGTAATTATTATTTATTATATTTTGTTAATTTAAAAATTATTAACAAGTTCAAATAAAGATTTATATATATATTTTTTTTTTCAGTCTAAAAATGTTCGACATAACAAAACTGGATTATGCCTTGATTTGCCAGCTGACGAAAGCCTAGATAAAGGATTAGTGTTAAATCCTTGTAATATTAATAGTACTTCACAACAATGGATTTTTGAAGCAGTCCCATGGAGGTGACTTTAAAGTTTCTTTCGGGATTAAAAAAAAAAAAAAATATTGCAATTAAATAGCTATTGCACTTTTATCAAGTTACTTCTTGACTTTTTTGGCATTCGCTGCTTGCACCTGTATTTGTAATTGAATAGAAGAGGATTAATTAAATAAGAAATCCCTCGTTTTGCTTTTGTTCGGAAGGAAATTATATTGAATTTCATTTTGGCAGGCAAAATTATTTCAGAAAAAGTTCAAGAAAAGAGATATTTCAAGAAAGCACATACTTGAATTAACTCAATAGAAAGAAATTTCATAAAGCTTGTATGATGTTGAATTGCAGGCGATCAACTATACAAGGAATTATTTTCATGGTTTTTAATAAAATTAGTCAGATTTTTGTTTTTTTTTAATGAATGAGGTCTTTGATTTGGCACATTTGGTTTCTCTCTTTTTGTCAGTTTTACAAAAATATATTTTTCAAAATAGTTGTCCTCCTCTAAGATCTTGTAATTTTTTTCTCTTTAAGCTCTTATTTTGATATATATTTAAAAAAAGACTGAAACACTCACCTCACTGATATTTTAAAAATTTAATGTTTGTAATTTAAAAATAAGTCTTCTCAAAAGAGCGAAATAATTTTATCTTCGCTTTTTAGTTTAGCTAAAAGAAGTTTTTAAAAAAATAACTTACTTGGCTTGCTCTGATTTTCATTTTCAAAGAAAAACACATAAAGAATTCTTTAAAACTGCACTTCCATTATTACCAACTTGGAACAATTGCAATGGGTGAAGAATCCCATATGAGGTGAGACGATTTATTGTTGATGTATTGAAAGGGTAAGTACTTACTCAAAGAATCATTTCTTTCGAAGTATATGTGGTTTGGATATATTGATGATTTGGATTTTTGAAGTTGAGCCATTCTTTCTGTGACCTAGATAGTCTCTTGCTCTGGATTTGTGCGCGGTTAACTGTAAAAGGGCATAATAAGAAGGTGGAATAAATTTTAGTAATGAGATAGAAGAATCTGCCTAGGCAATAACCCCGGTAATTTGCGAGCATCTCAAATACTTGTCTTTAGAGAAATGAGCAGCCCTAGACGATACAATAGTGTAGCCAAGGTGTAATTATTGTTAGTGAGTTTGTAAGGTGGTGAGCTAGAATTGGCCTGTAGATATCTTAACCCAGTGGGTAGTGTGTTGGGATCCCGGGATAAGTGTTGATCTCCGGAGGGATCCCAAGATTTGTGAAGAAATGATTGGTCCCTTCCCCCCTCTGGGATCTCTCTCCATTTAGTAAGTGAAATTATTGTTGCAATTGTTAGACTAGTATATTATCGTAGAGGCATCAATTTACTTCTATTTAAGAGCTGCGCTTAGGCCTTACTTTCCCTTATTTTTCTTCTTTCAAAATTGGTTCTAGAATGTTTTATAGATAGGAAGAGATTTCTTCTGTTAGAGATATCTTTCCCTTGATTCACTAGAACATATGGAAATCTGAGGAGGAGGTAGATAGTGGCTAAATTTGGCGCCCCTCAACCCTCCATTGATCCGAAACACTTTCGATGTCACGGAACACATGTCTATCCAGCTTTTTACATTTGGACAGATTTCATATTTTATGGTTGAGCTTAGTTGATTGTCTGCAGAACAAAATGATGTGATGATGATAAAAAGTAAAAAGGTCTGTAATTATAGTTTGTTGCATCATCATTTTGTCCTCACGCGTTGGTCTAATGGCTAGCACACTTGCCTTTGGTGCGAGAATTCAGGGTTCGATTCCCGTCAGGGCAAAGTGATGTTGACCCAACATCGTGAGAAAAAGTGGGAAGCTACAAGTGGGTAACGCACCTAGGTAGCGAAGGCCGGAATTAAACGGCGAGGGAATTGCCGGCATGCTTACCACACTCCTCCCTAATACAATTAGTCGTCAGGCAAGCCTTGGCCCTTCATAAGCTTTTTTTTTTTACATCATTTTATATGGCTTTTTCAAAGCCCTTATTATAAAGTGAATATGTGAGGAGGTACAAACATTCATCTATTGTAAATTCTTTGGGCTTTAAGGAAATCAGGATTATGAATTTTACTTGTGACTTATTATCGGTGAATGTTGAAGAGCATCCTTCTGTTGATTGTTGATCCAAGTTATTTGGGGGCATTTGTGACTGGTTTAATCCTGGGACTGAAGTTTTAGTTTCATCCCTTCTGATATTTTGTTTTCAGAAGGTAGCGGTCCCTTTATAAAGCCCGAAAGAGATTTTGGATAGCTGTGGTTTATGGATATCCAGTGCGAAGCTTTATACATAATATGGACCTTAGGTAGATATATATAATATTGACAATTTCCTTCGTAATGTTATTTCCGTATGTTTATTGTTAAGATCTGTTTTATTTATAAATTTTCATTCACGATCTCCCTATGCTTTTCCTTTTAAATCAGCTGTGATACTTTTACGTTCCTTTCTCTCTTCCCCATGGATTTTCTTTATTTACTCTTTTTGTAATTTTCTTTTTTAAACATTTTTATAGTACACGTTTTTTTTTTCCTTTTTTACTTTATCTTAAAATTAGTATTTAGTTCGTTACTCTAGTCGAAGTGAAAAATACATTGTAGATGAACAAAAAAAAAAAAACACGTTAAATTTAAGAGATTAGGAAATAAAATGCCTGTAATTATTAATATATAGTGAATTTACTTTTTTTAAAGTAACTTTGGTTTCACTTAAGTTAAAGAAAAGATTGAATTAATAGTTGTTTAGGATAGGAAACTGAAGATTACTTTCTTCAGATCAATTTTTTTGAGATTAGTGCTACTGAACCATTACGACCTAAAGGATTTAGGGGGATTTAAAAGGAAAACAAGATGTATGTTTTTATCATAATCTTGAAAATAAAGATTATAACTTCAAAAGGTTTATAGTCCTGTATAATTTTTTTTTTTTAATTTATCCTATAGAAATGCTTAGATGAAAAGATTTTTAAGACTTAATAGCGTTTTGTAAAATGTTAACACCAAACAATGTTCCGAGCTTTGTATGAACTGCTCGTGTCAAAAACATTAATAACTAGATCTCATGATCAGATATGTTAACTGAATTACCATATATTTTTATTTAATATTATTTACTGTTTGTTTATGTTTTGAAAAATTTCAAGCCTTCCCATTAAAAAAAAAAAAAAAAAAAATTTGGATCTTTGCCAAGAATAATTAAAATTATATTAAAAGAACAAAATGTTCATCATAAGGGGAAAAAAATTATCTGTGATTTTAAAAATTCTTCCGTCCAAATATACTATGTATTTTTATAAGAAAATTTTGTGTACTATTGTTTATAAATTAAAATTTATAATAAACTGTCTTAAGGCTATTTTTTGTTTTATGAATTTATATTTTGATGGATAAGCCTCTGTTTGATATAGTTTAGAGTTATACAAAAAATTTTACAGAACGGACTTTTGCATGGTAGTGTCAATCTTGATGTAATTTTTTCGAAAAAAATAAATCGTACTTTAGACGAAAACCTGCTGCCACTTCCCCCTTGAAAAATTTGTTCATGAAACAAAAGTGAATTTCGTGAATAAAGGATGTTTATTACATCAATTATTTTTTTAAAAAAAGCCTAGGATAGTTTCTGAATAATTAGGAAAATGAAATCTATTTACTTAAAAGGATATTCGTTGAACTTTCTAGAGATGTTTGTGCTCGCAATTAGCATACATACATCTAAACAATCTGGAATGAAGCACTAGTATGACCCTCTTTTACACCTTTTAGGTTATATTGATTATATATAAAATAATACAATTTCTTTAAACTCAATTTTTTATGTATGTGTGCTATACAAATAAGAACTATAATAAAATTATATAGTAGTTAATAAATACCAACCCAACCTAATAATCTTGGCATTTAGAGAAATGTTGATTATATTATGCGCCACTAGAGCGCTCTAAAGTTCTGAACCAACTGCATACAAAATTTGAAGAAGAAAAGTCATTTTTATCAGCCGGCAGTTTGTTTCTGCCTTACAATATTACAATGTAATACAATAAATATTATGACACAATATGCACTTTTACAATTTTTTACTTTATTAAACTTGAAATTAACGAATTCCACATAACTATCCAAAATAATTTTTTTTTGGGGGGGAAAAATGTTAAAAATAATGTAATACGAATTATCTGTAAAGTTTGCAACCAAGTTTAAAGGAAACTGTTATAATCGTTCTCGAGGAAATTTCAAAAAAACTAAAAAACCTATTCCATTAAGTCGCACTTCTGGTTAACCGATTTTCATCGCATTTGGTTTTCCATTAATGTTTTTAATCTGTAGTAATATTCTGTAGACGGTAAAATCGGATACTGAAATGGCACTTAAGAAGACAGCTTGTTTTTCCCAGATCCCCCCAAATCAATTTTCCCAGGAAAATGTTTAAAAAAAAAGTGATAGGTATTTATTTATGTGTGTAGTTAGTGTAAGAAGTTTAATGAAAATCGCTGCAGCATTTTATAGAAAATTACGAAAACTGAAAAAAAATCTTCAGTAAAGACGCATTTCCGGTTGATGAATTTTTCCTGAAATAATCGTTCGTGTCAGATGTGATGGTAGTACCTGAACAGAATACCATGTTTGAGAACTTTTCATTTTTGAGACATGTTAACGCACATACTGACCATTCGCTAAAAACATTTTCGTATTCAGATGTTCCCAAAACACAAATTTCCGGTGAAAAGTGAATTTCGAAAATGTGGCACGATCGCCACTTCTTCCTCTTACTAGGTGTAAGAGAAAGTAAAAACTTCACTGACAAATACTTAAAGAAAAATATTCTGTATGTATTTTCGTATCCAACTATTCACTATTTTCTGAGATATTATTCACAGATTACAACCACCAGAATATAGTAGAATTAAATAAATATTTATGTTCATGAAAGTGAAGGTGCACATAGAATATTTATAGAAATTAATATTTAGACATTTTTATGTAAATAAATTAAATAAAGAATACATTTATTTATATACATAATATTTATAAATAAATAAAATATATATTTATTTTTATACAAAATAATTATAAATTGCTTATGAGCCGACATATATGTAGACAAAATCTCATATTTATATGATAACTAATTACATAGTATTTTACAACTTACGCAATTAAATAGTCAAATTTTGGCTAAGTCAAACGTACGCAATGCATAGTTAGAAAATTCACCACAGGGCAGTACTTTCGTTAGTTTTGATTGGGAAGTTTTTTCGATTGTTATAAGTTACACTCTTGTGTAGAACCTGTGGCACTGCAATAGTAAAAGTTTGAAATTTCACGATAGAGTGTATAATAATTATATTATAAATGTCCGACAAAATGGGAGACGTTAATATTATTGACAAATCTATGAGATCAGTATTTGGTATGTCTTTCGATAATAAGTAATTACAATGATTTTTTCTTAAACATTTTTAGAATGTTAGTTTTGTTTAAAAAGTTAAATTTCCTGTGAAATGTATCTGGTTTACGAAAACTTCATTCTTTTTTTAGTGGGCAATATTCCTTATGAGGCTACAGAAGAAAAACTGAAAGATATTTTTAATGAAGTTGGACCAGTCCTTTCTTTCAAGTTAGTATATATTCGATTGTATCAATCCACTTTTTATTCGTTACAAAAAAAGTGTTGAGATTTGAATTTTTTCTCTTGCCTGTCCTAGATCGATGCTAAAGGGGCTGGTTCAATAATAATCATAAAATTTCTAAATGTAACAAACATATTTAGAGTTAAACATCCGTAGTACATTAGACCAACCGTGCCACACATAGCTAACCATACAGTACTACTCTTTTACAAGAACAAAGCCACCGCCGATTAGCAGGAGTGGGGGATTTTCCCACCACCAAGCTTTATGTAATAATATGAAATATTATTTATTTTATCAATTTTAAATAAAGGTTATAAATGTGCGAATATACTCCCCCACCTTGAAATGATAATTTCAACATATAACCAAAATTATTTAATATAAAAGTTCATTGTCTATGAAGTTTCTGCATCAATATCTTCCTTCTTTTCCAACAAAGGACATAGCTTCACCACAGGTCGTTTTAGTCTCAGAACCGCCCTAACTACGCCATCAGAATCTGGATGGAGAGCTGCAATTCTTTCTAGTTTCCAGGAAGCAGGTTGTAAGTTGTCTTTGACGGCTACAAGCCTACCTAAGATTGATTCTTGCGTCGAAACCTCCATTTATGTCTTGATTGTAGGCGGACAGATATTATTTACTCCAGTTTTCCAAAATAACTGAAACATCTGCTTAATTAATTGTCATCTCCGAACTAATGTAGTTTGAGTTATAAGGTCAGACTCATTAGGGAGCAGAAGAGATCGATCTACTAGGTAGTAAGTTGGGGTGAAAGGGGAAAATTCGAGAGGATTGTCGGATAGTGAGGTTATCGGACAAGAATTCAAACATGCTTCCATCTTTGATAACAAGGTACTCATTCCTCAATAGATAAACTAATATTTTCAAGTATATGCTAGATGTTTTTTGTAAGCTTAACCGCGACTCCCCGAGTCCTCCAAATGAAGGAGCTCTCGGAGGTTTGAAATGCCATTGTGCACATTGCTTTATAATAGTGTCATTTGTAACGAACATCTTCGACTCTGTTGTGGTTGGTTCCGCAGAGCTGGAAAGCATCAGAGACATTTTCTGTGATAGCCTGCTTCTTTTTGTGGTCATCGACCGGTTTCGGGCGTTCGCCCATCTTCAGGATACAGTGTGTTAACACAGACTTGCACAGAGCAAATGAGTATGTAAACTGAATTTGCTCTGTGCAAGTCTGTGTGACAAACGCATACTGAAGATGGGCGAACGCCCGAAACCGGTCGATGACCACAAAAAGAAGCAGGCTATCACGAAAAATGTCTCTGATGATCTTTAACTCTCTTTGCGCCCCCAAACTCAGTTTGTTCCGTTGTCCCTCTTCTTGCAAAAAAATCGCCGGAGAGCGGCCAGGAAAGCCTGACGTTAAATCGGATATTAATTTCCAATGGATTGTTTTGGTCACAAAGCAAATGAATATTGCAATGTAAGCCTTTGTTTTAACTGATTTACGGATGCCTAAAGTTACCCAAGAGGAACCGCAAAAATCAATCCCACATATCTCAAACGGCCGTCGAGGATTGATCCTGTCTTTATGAAAAGCAGCCATAAACGGTTGAAGAGGTTTCTGGCGGCTTTTTTTTTTTACAAACAATGCATTCATGAAGTATTGCTTTACATGAACTTTTTCCATTAAGTGGCCAATATTGTCCTCACACAATAGTCAGCAAAGTTTGAGGACCCACGTGAAAGTTATTTTCGGGGAAATCTCTGATAATAAGCGTTGTGATATCTTCTTTATAAGGAAGCAGCACCGGTGTTTCCTATTATCAGATGCTTTTGATTTTTGTAATTTTCTTCCAACAAGCATCAAACCTTCAGAAAAAATGCTGCTAACGATAATAGGACCTTTCCTTTTCAACTGGAAGCCTTGCTTTAACCTATCAATGTTTTCCGAAAACTGTGCAACTTGTGCTTCCTTGAGCAAATATAATTTTACATGATTAAACTCCTTTAGGTTTAATCTTGTAATTCCTTTAGGTTTCTTAAATTTTTGGGCGATTTAAAATTAGTTACAAACCGAAAAAAATAGGCAGAAGAGGTCTTCACAAGATTTCTAATTTAACCCCAGAGTTTTGGTCGTATCATTATCCCTTAATTGCACAATGTACTGGTCGTCATCCTTATTACAGAGAGTATCCATAATTTGTTTCGAATTAGAGCATCATTTCCTTAGAGGAAACCTCTTTTTTTGAAGTACTTCCTGTAACTTTGGTTTAATAAGCTACAATTCTTCTACTGTATCGAATCCGAAAATAAAATCATCAACGTAAAAACGAGTAATTATAAGCTTGGCAATGTTAGGTAAATATTTTTTACTTCTTTGGCTATATTTCCTATACTCCTGATTGTCAAGAAGGGTGCCGCATGAGTGCCGTAAGTAACCGTTTTTATGCGGTAATGTTGTAATTTATCTGTTGACTTATCTCGCCACAGATGCATTGAAAGTCCGTTTCATTTTTCTCAACCCAGATCTGTCGATTGCGATGTCAGCCATAAGATCGTAGTCTGAAGCAGTCAGTAGTCTGAAGCCTAAGAGAATTGTCCGTTTGTCAGTTTGGAGACTGTGACCCAGAAACATAATATCATTAAGAGATAATCCATTATATGTTTTAAAAGATCAGTCAGACATTCTCTTAGCTTCGTAGTTGTACTATCTCCTAATATCGGGTGCTGAGGCAAATAGTAATATGGCTTACACATTATTTCTGGAGAGGGAATCAATTCTATATGTCCCAAGCGCATATATTCATCCATAAATTCTACGTACTGTTTCTTTAATGTAGGATCTTTATCTAGTGTTCTCTCTATTATTTAAAACCTTTTCTCAGCTCCAACTAGATTCACCTTGTTCACTTGGGTTTACAGTGAAAGGCAAGGCTACTTTAAATTTTCCGTCAGAAGCTACTTTTGTTCTGCATTTAAAATGTTTTTCACAATACTCATCTTGCACCCTTTTTATCGATTTTCGGTTATCTTTTGATGTAGGAATTTTGTAATGTTGTGAGCTAGCAGACAATTAAATCATAACTTTGAATAAATCAAAATTTAAAGATACTTCTGCGAATATCCAACCTAATTCAGTATTGATAAAATGTGGCATTGGTGCGCCTGCTTTATTCTCAACGTAAAATCTTTCTGGACGAAGAATATAAAACAATATGGTAGCCCCAAAATCCCATCAATTTCTTCCTAGGCATGATTAAATTTTGGATCTGCAAGATTCCTCATAACAACTTCAAGTAAATTCCAATTTTGAATATCAAGCAAATGTTTTGTTATTAATCTTTTTGATAAAGAATGAATAACATTAAATTTAGTTTTCCTTTTATATGAAGAGATTCTTGAAGATAATGTGGTCACAACATATTCAGAAGGGTTCATTGACTATTTCCAATTCCATAAACTTGAGTTTTTTCTTTATATTTTATTAAATTAAGTTTTGAATAAAAATATTCAGAAATGAAATTAATTCGTTTACTTCACATGTATTACAATTTTTCTTCTGAACAAAAAACATTCCTTTCTTTATATGTAATTTTTCTTAAATTTCTTTTGAATTAAATTTTAAATTACGACCTCATTTTGTTTCCACTGACTCCAAATAATAACATATTTCCCTATTTTTTGAAGTTTCTTCTTCGTAAGCTTGTCTTTGAAGTTAATAACTGTATAAAAAAAAAAGTCGCAACTGTTGACCGAAACATCAAGCTTTTTCAATGAATTTATATTTTTAACAAATAAATTAAATAAATTTCTTTAACCTTTTGCAGATTGTTCGTCTAACTTTGACGATTTAAATACATTTCCCCCATATGTTTCTATTAGCAATTTATTATTTTTGTATCTATTTACAATTGTTTCCCAAGCAAAGTTGTAATTTTGATCTGTACATCAATGCTGGGCTATAATCTCGCTCGCTCCACCTGACAAACAATTTATTAAGTAATACAATTTTTCCGAATCAGAAAACCTTTTATTATTATGAATCATAATATTTCTCATAGAACTTCAACCATTCGTCTATTTTCACGTTAAATTTTTGTATTTCTACTTTTGATACCTTCAAATTAATATAAGATGTATTAATAGGATGTGTCAATTCCTGTTTCTCCGTTTTAATTACCAACCTATGTACTTTATTATTTTATAACGTTTTAGTTTCATAAAACCTCTATTCTGTTTCTTCATAATGATCCTCAAGCTCATTAATTTCTTTCTCTTCGCTTACAACAACTTAAAAGTTTCGAAATGGGCATCTTCAATTTTTTTTAAAATAAATCTGTTGCTAATTCCAGCTTTGATTGAAATTGATTATAATTGTCTGAAGAAATATCTGTGTTGTGAGCGCTAATTGAATATTTTTGTTATAGTGCTTTTCGCTGCCGCCTTCCTTCTTCTTAAATTTAGCAGAAATTCTTCCTTTTGAACCATATTACACAGGTGGATTAATGTTTAATATTGATAATAGAAGCTCTCCTTTATTTCTTCATACTGATCAAGCTCATTAATTTTTTTCTCTTCGCTTAAGCACTTCAAAGGTCCAAATGGGCATCTTCAATTTTTTTTAAATGAATCTGTTTCTAATAAAGGGAAAAGGAGAATATACAGAAAAATAACTCGGAAAAAATATTAGTCTGACTTACCGATTGCCGCCAACTAGGAGGTGTCTTCTACGCCCGTACACAGTCCGACGACGTCACTTCCAATAATTCCGCCACTTCTGCTGCAAAAAAATTATTACTCTTGGAAGACCAATGTTAGAGCAGCTAGGAGAGTTGAATTTTTTCTCTTACTGGTCCAAGCTCGATGCTAAAGGTGCTGGTTCAATAGTAATAATCAAATTTCCAAATACAACAAATATCTATTTGGAGTTGAACATCCGTAATATATTTAGCCAATCGTGCCACACATAGCCAACAACCATAATATAGTACTACTACTTTTACAAGTACAAAGCCACCGCCGATTTGTAGGAGTGGGGGATTTTCCCTCCACCACGCTTTGTATAATAATATGAAATATTTATTTGATCAATTTTAAGGTTATAAAAATGCGAACAAAAAGTCTTATTATTATTTTATTTTTAGATTAGTATATGATAGAGAAACTGGAAAGCCAAAAGGATATGGATTTTGTGAATACAAAGATCAAGAAACTGCATTAAGTGCAATGAGGAATTTAAACGGTTATGAAATAGGTGGAAGATCTTTGAGAGTTGATAATGCTTGTACTGAAAAATCAAGGCTTGAAATGCAGAGTAAGTGGGTTCTTTTCAGTAGTATTTAAATATAATACCTTTTATTGTAATATCTTTTAATTTTTTAATACCTCATATATCAATAATAAATATTTTTAGTTGAATCTGTGAATCCTATTAATCCTGATATATTTCAGTTTTTTTCTTTGTTTTATAATAAGAAATTATTGTAATTTAAATGAAATATATTATAATGAAATTTATTAATTATTGTATTATATAACTTATATAATATTTAGGTTTATTGGCCGGCCCGCCTGTTGATAACACCTATGGAGAAGCTGTTGACTCCGATAAAGCTCCTGAGGCCATCAGTAAGGCTGTAGCTTCCTTACCTCCCGAGCAGATGTTTGAATTAATGAAACAGATGAAATTATGCATTCAGGTATAAAATATTACACTATTAATGGAGTTATAAATGTTATCGTTCTCCTTTGTTCTGGTTGTTTACAACTTAGCTGACATGTTCCTTAACACCATCTTTCTCCTATTTTTCTACTCCTCTTCTGACATTCCTCTTTCCATCATTGCCAATTCCATGATCTGAATATGTGTTATCCGTGGCTTTTCTTTCTTGTTCTTGACAATGAAACATATTCATCGGCCTTGAAATATTCATCCTAAAGGAGAAAGGAATCTTTATGGTGATATCTTTTAGAATATTGGGTTTCTGTTGGATCTAGGAATAAACATTAAAGATGTGATCTAATCTAAATATTCTACAATATCTGTACAATATTTAGATTCCAGCAATCGGCGTGAAAATCCCGGTCAAGTTGCCATAAATAACTACCCTCTTGATGTGTGTAATAAATGTCCTTATTTTTTTGTATTGAAAACAAGAACCTCGCCTGTTGCTCGTCATGTCCAATGACCAATGACCACGTCCGTCATGTATCAGTCTTATCCAAATTGACACCTAATCTCCACTCAGCGGAATCTTCAGTTAGTTTTCGCAATGTTTATTCGGTGTTCTTCTTGTCTAATGTGACAACTTAATATCCGCAACTAGAGATTATATACAAACGCTTTCATCTTTTAGTCACCATTTACTCACATCTCCTCTTCCAGTTTTTGAGCGAAACTTCATCATTAATGAAGAGAGTTGGAGAAAGAGAGCAGTAATGGTAAATTTCCATTAATTTGGATTACAAATAACATTTTCGCTTGGCTTTAATTGCTCTTATTTATTTCCTTTTAATCGAGTTTAGTTAGAAGTGCTAAACTTCATTTAGTTTATATTTATTTATTTATTTGGTCAAGGTTTTTACTTGAAATGTTTTATCAGGGAAAGAATCCTTTCAACATATGTATTACTTAACCCAATTACATTATTAATAGTAACCCAAATTACATTTTTTCCTGCAGAATAATCCCGCTGAAGGCAAAGCAATGCTTCTTCAGAATCCGCAACTTGCTTATGCACTTCTTCAGGCTCAAGTTGTAATGAGAATAGTAGATCCTCAAGTGGCTATAGTAAGTATACCAGTTTATCCTAATATATTTTAATTATTTTTCATTTATTACTTTCTCTTACTCCTAGTAAGAGGAAGTATTGTCATCGTGCAAATTTTCGATATCGAGTTTTCACGGGAAATATCCGTTTTGAGGGCCCCTGAGTCCAAAAAAGTGGTTTTTAGCAAATGGTATGTGTGTGTGTGTGTGTGTGTGTATGTATGTATGTGAACACCATAGCTCAAAAACGAAAAATCGTAGAAAGTTGAAATTTGATATTCCGTTTGAGGTCACCATGGGATCTGACTGTACGTTATCTGTAAAAATTCCTCAACCGGAAGTACCACTTTACTAGTGGATTTTTTACTTTTTTGCGATTTTCTCAAAAATGGCTCCGACGATTTTCTTTAAACTTTAAACATCAACCACACATACAAAGAGCTACAACTTTTATTAGGAACATTTCTTCGGGAAAATGCATTGAAGGGCACTTTTGGGGGATGGGTGGGGGTAGGTTTCCATCTAAAGTGCTATTTCAGTTTATTAGACAATTCTGTCATCTAAACAATGTTAATAAGAATTAAATATGTTGTTGAAATTCCGAGTTTGAAAAAAATCGGATAACCGGAAGTGCGTTTACTTTACCACGTTACTAAATGATTTATTCTCTTTTTCGCAATTTTCTCAAAAATGGCTCCGACGATATTCTTGAAACTTCGTATATAAACTAAGCATGCAAAGATCTACAACTTTTATTCAAAACATTTCTCTGGGAAAATTCATTTAAGGGCACTT